>QVOA01022459.1:0-21793 GCA_014825685.1 Pseudomyrmex cubaensis
TTGTATATATCGCGTTCCATTTACTGTGGCAAACTGTGCTCGAGTGTGTTAATCTGTGTCGATTTATGTCTCTTAAAAGGAAAGCAGCCCTAGATAAGCCAATTTAACCAACTTTCTCTTATTTCAACGTAGTGTTACAGAGACAACACTAGACAACACAAATACCAATAATTAATTTTTAACCTCTAAAACGCTTTTTTTTTATTAATAATTCTTTTTCTGACGCCGAGCGATACTTTGTACGAATCAACTTTTGTTAATGTGTAGAAAGAAATCAAATAAACAATTTTATTTCCAAATTTAAAAAATTTAAACAAATTGCAGTAAAGGAAATATTTATCTTATTAGTCTGCAGATTGGCGCATGGACAAACACTTCAAGAATTTGTTAGTTAAAAATCAAATTTACTTAAATTTATTTCAACATCTATGATAATTCAATATAGAAATTACATCGTTTTGAATATATGAATTTTTATTTATATAACAATGGAGAAGGAAAGGTACGTGTAAAGGTTTGCATTTAAATTTTGTAAGTTTAATACTTTTCAAAATATAAATTATCTTTTTGATCATATTAAGTGTAAAATATACTCTATAATATTATTGTACATCAATTTTTGTTATTGAGTAAAATGTGTTTGCAGATTTACTATGCTTCTTTTGGAACCAGGAGAAATATTTTTTGAAGATTATAGTGTACAGATGAGAAAGGTAGATTGTACACATTCTGGAAATAAGCAATGGATGGATGGACGCTTAAAACTATGTTCCAAATCATTGGTATTTGTAAATAAAGATATCAATCAGCCATTAATCAAGATTCAACTTAAGGAAGTTACATCTGTAGAGCAATGTACATTGAGCAATGATACAACTGAGTAAGTTTTATGTTGAAAATAGTTAGATGAAAACACCAAACAGAAATGATATGCAAAATGCATAAATATAAAGATCTTCCACAATATTAAATAAAAAGCTTATTTTTATCTTTAATTTAATTTTAATATTGTTGTCTTATTTGTTTTTTTTTTCGGATTTGCTGTAGGAATATGCTGTCAGTAGATTGTAAACGACATGTGGAAATGTTAGAGAAAAACATACTGGCACCGTACAGATTTATACACCAGAATACTGTGTTTCATTTCTGCTTTAATTATGCAAAGATAGAAGATTGCCTTCCGCTAATTTTGCAATTGCACAGAGCAGCAAGTTTAGTGACTGTTGAGCAAAATGCTATGGTAATTTTTTTGTTTTATTTATTAAACATTCAAAAATTTATTAAAATCTTTACGGCAGTTTTTATTTTGAAGATTATGGCTATCGTACACTCCAGACAATCGCGAGTATCCTTTGACACATCATGGCTCGAAGACTTGTATGAACAAGTAGTCTTGGAGACACAAGCAAACAAAGTGTTACCACTTGTAATAAATCCAGGTAGAGTGTTGCTAACAACTTCAAGAATTTATTTTCAACCTTACAATAATATGGATCAGGTAATTGTTACTTTGTGATATCATGTTACAAATGTTTGTTGTCATTGTTTTTATATGTAACATAAGAAAATATATCTTCAATTAAATCAGTGTTAAATTTTTTTTCAGCATCCTGTGCTTAAGATTCATCTGAAAGATATACTGAACATTATAAAAAGGAGGTTTCTGTTGCGACAAGTGGTAAATATTTCATGATTTTCGCTATTCTTTCTATTGTAATGTTTATAAGATTCTGACATTTAACAGACCTCATTATAAAAACACATAGAGACTTGTAATCTATTCACTTAATAATCTGTTTACAGGGTCTTGAAATAAAGTGGACTCGACAAACCGATAGTAAAACCGAACATTTATTTCTTTCGTTTCAAAATCAAGACGATCGAGATAAGCTATACGACAATTTGCTTGAACAATCGGCAGTGTCTCTAGAAACTGTACCTCCGAATCAAATGACAATGAGATGGCAGAATGGATATTTATCGAATTATGATTATATTTTATACGTAAATAGGTAATTATATTAATTTTTAATAGGTAGTTATATTAATTTTGTGTTGATTAAATACAAGGCATTATTTTTAAAAAAGATTTATAATTTATATGACATCATTTTAGTTTGGCAGATAGAACGTTTCACGATTTGACGCAATATCCAGTATTCCCTTGGATTATACAAGACTATACTTCTGCGACTTTAGATTTAAATGATATCAGTGTTTATAGAGATCTCTCGAAACCTATCGGTGCATTAAATCCTACCCGTCTGGAAAAACTAAAAGTATGTACATAAGATTTTTTTACTATATAGATATTTAAAATATTAATACATGTATATATGTATATACGTATATATGTGTATATACACATATATATGTACAAAACGTCTTAAATTTGTTTGCAGGAACGATATCTGGAAATGTCTGATCCAAAGTTTTTATATGGTTCTCATTACAGCGCACCAGGATTTGTGCTGTTTTATTTAGTACGGAAATATCCTCAATATATGCTGTGCTTACAAAACGGAAGATTTGATCATCCAGACAGAATGTTCAACAGGTAAATATCATATATTTTGTTTCACTTGTTCATTTATTTTCTATTTTTCTTTTTTTTTTAATTTTTTTTAATCTTTAACGGCTCTGAATAAACAAAGAAAAACGAAGCATAAAATAAGATTTCTTTATTATTTTTTTGGAAAGAGTAAGAGAGATATTACACTCTCGCGAAAAAAGCGAAATATTATGTCACGTATAAAAGTACATTACTTGTTATCGTATCTTATATCATAAAGTAATTACTCTATCATGTGCAGAAACAATTTTATGTTTCACTTTTACCAACACAAAAACACCTAACAGTGTAGCTGACGTGTGGAAAAATGTTTTGGTGAATATGTCTGACTTTAAAGAACTGATACCAGAGTTTTATGACATTAGCAACGGTGGTGATTTTCTAATAAATAGTTATGGTATCGATTTTGGCTATAGACATGACGGTACAAAAATAGGCGATGTACAACTTCCTCCTTGGGCGAACGGTAATATAAGGGAGTCGTTTTTTTCTTATTTTTTAAATTATTGGTTACAATTGTGTGTACATATACATATACATATATGCATAAACAAATAAGAGTTAATTTATTAAATATATATTGTTGATATATATATACATTTCAGGACCATCTGATTTTGCACAACAATTGAGGAATGCCTTAGAAAGTGATTATGTTTCTCAAAATCTTCATCATTGGATTGATTTAATTTTCGGATACAAACAAAGAGGAATTGAAGCCGAAAAAGCTGATAATGGTAAAAATCTGCTTTTTTATGTGTTAAAACGTAATTAAAACACAATTAAATTGAATTACCTATAAAAGATATTTTAACAATTTTACTTTTATCGCAGTGTTTTTCCATTTGTGTTACGAAGGAGCAGTAGATTTAGATACCATACGAGATATAAACGATAGACATGGACTCGAAGTGCAAATTATGGAATTCGGTCAGATACCGAAGCAAGTTTTCACTCTACCTCATCCAAAGCGTTCGACATCAGTCTCAAATTTATTATACAGTGAAACATTATTGGCTTCACCAGAAACTATGTCTTCAGGTATTCATCTTGTACATTTTCTCGAATTTTCTTTTATATATATATAAAATTATTTTTACATATATAATATTTATATGTATATACAACTTGTATATATTTTTTCAGACAATGCATACGTAAAAGAAGATTCATTTCATCTCAAAGAACTAATGGTATTTCAAGCACATAAGGACTGCGTGAGAAGTATCGTGCAAAAAAATACGAGCAACGAAATCATATCAGTAGGACAAGACGGGACGCTAAAGCTGTACGATATAAGCGAAAAGAAATTAACACGTAGCGTTATCTTGTCCTCTTTGTCACTATCGTCTTGCATCTCGTATTACACGCCGTCGCAACGGAATATCCTCGTGGCAGGATCGTGGGACAATACATTGTAAATACGGAATAAGCGCACAATTATAGCGAAAAAATATATATAAATACGCGATACGTGCGAGCAAACGTTCACGATATCATAAATAAACAAAGTCTAAGTCATTTGCGCGAGCAAAATTAAAGTTATTTCAATATATTTATAAAAACTGAACTTATACAATATAAGGTTTTGCAAATGTAAATTGAAATAACACCATATTTTTTCGCAATTGACCTTGATTGATATTTACTTGTGAATTAGCTAAACGAGCGTCTCGTATTCTTCTTTTTTGTTAATAATATTATTTTCTTTCAGGATATTTTATGATATCGAGTTTGGTAGAGTAATCGACGTTCTGCAAGGACATGAAGACGCAGTATCTTGTTTAGCATGGAGCGCTACTCATCAAGTTATTATATCGGGATCATGGGATTGCACCGCAAAAGTTTGGCGCGGATATACTTCCGGGTCGAAAATTAAGCCTGCAGAGTACTTTATCGCACAATTAGATCACGATTCCAAAATAACTTGCATTAACATATCGAAGTAAGTCGCGTGAAAAAGGTAAAATATATATATTTTTTATAATCTGAATAAATTCCTTACGTTAATTGTAGAGACGACACTATGTTGGTATCCGGTACGGAAGACGGAGAACTGTGTTTGTGGAACATGGATAGTTACAACTTGCAATCTACTATTAAAGGTGTGCATCTTTCACACACTTTATTTTTTTATAAATATATCCGACAAAAATCTCTTTTGCAATATAATACACGGTTTTTAATATTTTTACTCATTGATATTATTGTTTGAAGGTCATACGTGCAGGATAAATGCGATAATATTCGATAAACAAGGTGACAGTGTAATATCATGTGCGGAAGACAAAGTATTTAATATAATAGACGTTCGAACGAGTACACAAATATATTCCGTTAACTTAGAAACAATACCATTGACGTTAACGTGGATAGATATGTTCCTGTTGATAGGCGATGATAACGGGAATCTGAATATATGGAATCATCAGAAGGCTGTATTTGTTTCACAAATACATTGTCACGATGGTAAATTGTATTGTTGCACAATGAATAATACATGCATTAATATCGTGATATATATATATATATACACATATATACTGCTTATAGCAATAAATAAAGTAGCTGATTATTATTGCCGTTATTAATGTCATTTAATTAGATATAATTTTTTTTTTTTTTTTCATTTTATATATAAACGAGTTTTGAAACCAATACAATACTAATCGTTTTTTTGTATATAATTTTTCCAGGATCTCTTTGTGCCTTAACAATAGTCACTGATAATAATTTGATAATAACAGGTGGAAAAGACCGAAAAGTCATTGTGTGGGAATGTAAAGGTCAATGATACAGTATTACGAGTGATCGCAATTAATGTATAAAGAAAAACATTGTGCGCGATACGCAGAGATATAGGCCTAAACAAAATCCTATTTAGTAACATAGTATTTTTATTATTCTTTTGTTACATTAGGTAGAATATCGGAATTTGTACATAGAATAAGTAACGGAGACCTTTATCACAAATTTCTCAATTCCTGTACAACTTTGTATTTGAGGGAAAACAGAAAAAAAAGTGAGTTTCTTCTTTTCATCATTTATACTATAATGATATGTAGTGTTACATTTCGCTGTTTTGCGAAATGATACTTTTCTATAAACTATGTTGTGTCAGTCTTCCTATTTTAATCCGTTGTGTGTCGAGTAGAGCGATGACTTTCCGTTCATACTGTGTGACTCGCATATGTCCACAAGCGAGCGTAGTCAAAGAGTAAGAATTTTACTTATAGAGATATAATATTTATTAAAAATAATATATATAATTATTGACAAAAAAGAGATAATATTTAAAATAGCAAAACAAAAATTTATTAAGTTATTTAAGTTGTTTTTTTTTTTAAGTTTAAGTAATTGTTATTTAAGTATTTTATGATAATGTTAAAAAAGTAACAAGTAGTTACATTCAATAGCGAAAGTATCAGTCGAACGGAAAGTTGTATGCGACTCATATGGCACAGAACATGTGAAGAAAGATGTAATTTCATAATGTGATAAACTATTGTAATATCATTGTATTTAATATACGTTATGTTATATACGTTCTATATATTCTATTATGTTATATATATTAGAAGTTTTTTACATTATTTAAACTCATAAAATGAGTAAGTATTTTGTAATATACGTTGTTTTAAATTAAGAACAATAAATATTAAATACACAGATAAACATTTTTGTACAATTAAATATTTAAAATAATAGTGAATGAATAAACAAAATTAGATTTGTACGTTTTTATACTACGTCAATTTGAATAATTTTTGCGTTAATAAAATTTAAAATTTGATTTGCGTATTACATTCATAACATGATATATGTAGATTAAAAATTTAATGGAATTTAATTGATCGCTGAGAGAGATTTTGGCGACTGCATTTGGCCAATTTTATCACACCTGTGTGTGTGTGTGTATGTGTGATATCAGTTTTAAAATAAATTTAGAGTATAGGATACATATCGTTTTAAGAATGACTAGATCATGAAATATGATCAAGAGAACAAATAAAAAGTAATACTATCTAAAAGTATACTAGAAGTAAATAAACATTACCAAGTATTAAAAATCATTTAATATTATATTCACACGCAAATAACGACTAGTATTGTTAGAAGAAACACTGAGATAAATCAAGCAAAAAAATTTGACCATAATTTTACTACTTTTTTTAATAGAATGTTCATTATATGTATATATGTATTATATACAAAACATTTTGAAAAAGAGTAGTAAATTAATACGAGGAATCTATGAAGCCTGTAAAACAAGTCGGTGTATGTAAATTCTACATGTAATTATATTAACTAAAAGCACTTTAGTGCTTTTGGAAGTTTGTACCTTAGGAAGTTTTTGGACCTTTCTGATTACTTTCTTTTTTACAATCACACGTTACTCTTTTCAAAAGTTATTTGTTCATATACGCTACGTATATATTTTACGATAACTACTAAACACACATCGCTTTCATTGAACGACTTGCACACAACTGAGATTATCAGAAACATCAAATGCACAATATAACTATTTACATTAAATTAGATTTTTTTAAATGAGAATTTTAATGTTTTTCACGTAAATACCTCGTCGATACATCACGTACGGTTCAATTGTTTTAACTGCTCATAAGTGATAAAAAATATAATATTCCACGGTCCCATTCTAAACCACGTTGGGACAAAACCTTTGTACAATGCTAAGACTCCTTCATTTTTAATTGTCTATAGGAGAGAAAAAGAGAGAAACAATTATTTTTCTTATAAACTCAATGGTGTCCTCTGTATTGGACATATATGCAATATTTTTACATTAATGATCATTTAAAAACATAAACCGCTTAGAACAAGTTAATCAACGTAAAAATTAACGGACAAACCACAATATAAATTAGATTTTACCTGAACTAGACAATCTATACTGCCATTGTATATATGTGACGGAGGTTTACTAGTAACAACGCGTACTCTCCTTTGATTCATCAATCGTGTCTAAAAAAAATTAGATGTTAAAGAAAATAAATAAAATTATCGTGTTAAACGTGTCTACTTACATAGACATTGTCTACTTACACGAATAACATCTATAGGTGTTGAAGCCACAGCACTTCCCATGCTAGCAACAAAACTCGATCTAAAAGATATAATGCAAAATATATTGTAAGCACGTACTTATATGAGCACAACTTAAATGTGCATTATAATGTATCAAAAGTATGTTACATTTTAAGTTTACAAAAACATTAACCCTTATCCAGACATAAAGAAAAAGCAACATCACGTTTGCACTTATATATTTTGATAAAAGGAAAACATCAGATATATATTTTCAAGCACAGATATAAAATAACAAATAAAGCAAAATTTTGTCTATACAATGAACGAATTACAGAAAGTTTTTTGAGGCTCGTGTTTCTGGTTAGGTAATTCAGAATTTTTCAAGCTCTTAGAACACAAAACTGCTACTCAAACAACCTCTGCGAAGAATATAAATATGTAATTAATCGGACAATTGTTTAAATATGTAATTAATCGGACAAGAATTCTTATATTAGAGACAGAGTGCTGAACACACCTTTCGTGTCAAGCCTCTCTGGTCATCTCAAAATCCGTCTATCACATATGCTCGTACACACGATAATGTCAAAAGGACCTGGAAATAAAACGTTTAAAATTTAAGAGTTTTACTGTCTTTTCTTAATAAAATGCACAAACTATGTATGGAATATTTAACAGAATTATTCGCGCAATTATTTTAAAAACTTTATACGAATAACAAACATAAAATCGTATTGTATTTCACGTTGCAAATCGGCGACGAGATTTTCGATTTTTGTAGAAACAACCTAAATTGGACCTAAACTGGATAAGGGTTAATCAACATTGACAATTAATGACATAATAGATATTGAGAAAAAATCTGGATGTATTTTAAAAATGTTATATGTTGCGATCATATGAAATATTCGAGTATCTGTGATAATAATTTTTTCTAAAACAAAAATCACATAAGCTGGCAATATCACAAATTTAATATACTAGTTTACTGCAGCAGTAAACATGTTTCAGTGTTAATACGTTTAGAGAAAAGGAAAAACTTACACAAAATGATTACTAACGCTGTCTCCCAATATACTCAAACACTTACTCTTCGTATAATCATATATAGGTAATTCTACAGCCGCGATAATAGCTGCCCGTTGAGCAGTCGGTCCAACACCCTACATAAAACATTAACAAGAAAAAAAAACATTTTTGTATTTAACACGGCACTTGTTATTTTTTTATGTCGATATTTATCATCAAAACTTTCCGGATGACTAATACATTTGTAAAAAATGTTTTATATAATAAATTTTGACAACTCGCGATTAATTTTAACTATTATATCTTTGTATATAGTAGGAAACTTTTAATGTATTAATAATAACAATCATAATTTTTTTCTCAATTTAAAGAACAGTCAAACTTGATGAGTAGAAAACAATATTTATAATGAATTAACGATAAATTGAATAATAACTTTATACATGTGAAGTGTTTAGCAGAAAGAACTGTTATGATTAAGTAATCATACTTCTTGCCATAATTTCTTAAATACTTGAGGTTTGTGTGCACCATATCAAAGTACACAACCTCTGAGAGATCAAATACATAAAATAATATGTCAAAAAATAGTCATTACCCTCCAAAGTCCGCGAATACCTTCATATCTGTATACATCTTGAAAAATAGAAAGCAGTGACATGTTTGTTTCGTTGCCAGTAACTTGCATACGAACTTTTACCACATCAGTGGGATTGGCAATTGCACTTGATAAAGCTCCAGCTAATGCTGCACAAACAATATTTATTGTGACTAAATCACCAGTTGCCCACGTGTCGGTCACAATTTTTTTGAGGGAATAATATGTTCCAAACTTTATAGTTCCGTAGGTTGCTTGCCGTAAAATGGCAGAACTAATCCTGGATAATAAAAAAAAATAATAATTTATGATCTATTAAAAAATCTGATAATTCTTCAAGATATTTCTACAGTCTATTCTCAAACAATATATTACTTTTTAGACTCATAAAATGATTCTTACATATGCACTTACCCTGAATATAATCCTTTTATTCCTTCTTGCTGAGATATTTGTAATAAAGCATCAATCATACCAGTGTATTTTAAACGTGCAAGCTTCTGATCATACTTTTGACCTTGTACTTGCAAGCGTGTTTTTGTGGTATCTAAAGGAAATGTACCTATATAAAATAAAAATTATAAAAATTATGAGATACAATTTTATACAGTACTTCTATATGTGTAATTTAGACAATTCTTTAAAAAAAAATAATGTAACTCTTAATTATTTACTTACACAGTTCCGCAATGATTGAAGCTAAACCTCCATATACAAAAGGTCTCCAATCTTTCCAATTTCTTTCTCCCATTACCAGCTTTTCGGCCTATTCGAAGAGATAAAACCAGCTGAGTGCGTTTGTGTAATGTTCTGTATATGTAAAAGCGCGCGCTTGCGCATATTACACATACAACACACGCATGCATATTCACACGCGTTTTCACATGCATAAGATAAGACTGCCGGTATTATCAGAGAAAAGAAAAATTAACGAACGTACTAGTAAGTTTTATAATGAACAACAATTACTTTTTAAAATTAGCACTTTTGCGTTCTTTTACACCACGTGTAAGATACGTAACCTGAGAACAAGCATAACACTATAGAATTCCAAATATTTTGATTTAAGATTCCAAATATTTCACTTACATCTCCGATTCAAAGATAGATACTAATGTAAAAGCGACGTTTATATATGTTAAATGATTCACATATCACTAACTAATTAATAACGTGATAACGTGACTATACTAAGGCAAAAAGTATAAGTGCAAAATCAACAAAAATCAAAAATTTGAAACAACGTCGTATATCTAACATTCAATATCACAAATTTATATTAAAAAAAACAACAAGAGACACACAGAGACATCTACCGATCCGCGCACCAGTTTATTATATCCAAAGTTGCCCAAAGTGATGGCTGCTCTTCGGAATAATATTCAACGTGAGTGTGACCTACTACAAATTAATTTAATAGATTAATTTACTCGCAGAATCGTCCAATCGCATCGCGAAGATGATCAATGCGATTGGTCAAATTTTCTTTATCTTCGTTATGTACAACCCTTATGTTTTGGGTTTTGTCAACATGACACCTATAAATCATCTGTCTAATATTTCCAATTGATCGCTGTGCAAAGTCTGTGAGTGATCATATATCAGCAGTCATATGACTTATTAACGAGTGTTCAACATACATTTGTCAAATGTGCCTCTTGGTCTGTGTTTGTTTCTGAACTTTGTCCCTTCCCGATATAATTTAAGAATATACATATATATATATATATGTAGTATATATTTGCATATATTTCGTTTTTAAATGCAGAAAGTACATTGTGACACACCAAAAGGCCTAACAATTCAGTGGCTGTCGTATGGACAATAGTTTTTGCATCTAGGAATCAATACAAGAAAAAAAAGAAAAATATTTTTACGTATTTCGTTCAAGTATACCATAAAAAAAAAACAGCTCGAGAGATCGTCACAAGCAAATTGGTACTTATTTTTCGATTATCGAGAAAATGGGTAACAGATCGAGTCTTCTTCTGCGTGAAGACGAAATAGCGCAGATACAAAATGCTACTGGTTGTGAGTATATTCCATTACTTATTTATATTCCGTGATTAATCTACGTACAAATCTTGGCAGCGATTATCTGTATAAATAGAAGTATTTTAATGAGATGAATATGCTTTTTGTTGACTCACAGTTACGCCGAATCAAATTGAACGACTGTACAGTCGTTTCACAAGCCTGGATCGTGGAGATTGCGGAACACTAAGTCGGGAGGATTTCCTTCGAATTCCAGAATTGGCTATAAATCCGCTTGGCGAGAGGATAGTGAATGCTTTCTTTGAAGAAAGTGGCAACGATAGGGTGAACTTCTTACAGTTCATGCAAGTCTTGGCTCGCTTCAGACCCATCAAGAAGAATAGTCCTAATCGATTAAACTCTAGACAGCAAAAGTTAAAATGTAAATATATATATATATAGTATCAGATATCACAAGTTTAAAACCATTCTTACTCTTTTGCATATTGTAAATATTGCTACATGTATATTAAATGTTTCAGTTGCCTTTAAAATGTATGACTTAGACAATGATGATTTGATTTCTAAAGAAGAACTCCTTGCTATCTTGCATATGATGGTTGGTGCCAATATCAGGTAATATTTTTTATAGTTTGTTACTTTTAACATTTCATAAATTAACTTCTGCAATTGTAATAAAATATATTTTTTTTAAATATAAGTATCTACTATATGTGTTTTGTGCAGTGAGGAACAGTTAACTAGCATTGCAGAACGGACGATAGTGGAAGCTGATGAAAATGGTGATGGTATGATATCATTTGAAGAATTTTGTAAAGCATTGGAACGTTCAGATGTGGAACAAAAAATGTCTATAAGATTTCTCAGTTGAACTCAATTTTATAAAATTATGTTAAGTTATATAAGTTTTATAACCATTACTTGTTTTAAATAGTGCAATACATATGTATATATCATGCATATAAATTATTTGTATTAGGCAAAATGAGATATGATTAAAATTGTATTTGTCTATATATATATGTATATATACATATATATACACACACATATATATATATGTATATATGTATATATTAAATAAGAGTACATATATTTGAATCTTTAGATTGTTATTCAAGATTCTGTGATTCAAGAAAACTGCACAAGTTAATAAAGCATGTACGTACATATACAGCATTAGCAAGAAAGTTAATTAAATTAGAATTAAAGATTAAATAAACTAGAATTAATTTAATGTAAAACTTGTATATCTTTCTCCTTATAAAACCTAACCAAAGAACAAAAATTAAAAGTAAAAATTAATACATATTCTTTTATATTTTTTTTTCAAGTTACAAAAAAACTTTTTAATGCATTCATTGTTGAAATTTAGATCAAGAATAATGAGCACATATTTTCGAAACATCAGTAAGTGGTTCATTTTTTATTAAAGATCAATTGTTTGTATAAGATGTTACATATATGTCGTACATATATGTTACACATATGTGGCTATCGAGTTTATCTTTTTTTTTTTTTTAGATCATGTGGAATTGCTGCAATATTTTCTAGTGTACAGATATTGCATAAAATTTCGTAGCATTATGTGAGATTTTATATAATAATATACAATATCGGTACATTATCAATCTCATCAGCAGAACAATTTTTCTTGAAGAATATTTTTTCTCCAATTATCTATGTTGACTTATAACAATATGAACATTAAATAATCGCTTTCTATGAGAAAGATGAGAGGAAGTCGGTAACTACTTTCTTCAATTTTGCGTCCGATGCTTCACTGATCAAATTTTCTTTCGCGATCGTTGCAAGAAGGTCTTGTTGAGTAGACCTGAGAAAAAAACATCACAAATAAAAAAATTGCATGGTGAAGTATGATCTTATATGAATTACATACTATAGAAACATACCTGATGTGTGCAAGGAATTCTTTCTCGAACGCGGTGATCTTTGTAGGTTCCATTTTGTCAAGATAACCACGTACACCGCAGTATATAACTGCTACTTGCTCCTCAATAGCCATGGGTACTAAAAACAAAAATATTTATCAAATATTGCAACGCGTACATTTAAACGTCACAAGGAAAATTAATATGAAAATTGTGATTGTACCATATTGTCCCTGTTTAAGCAACTCTGTTAATCTCACACCGCGATTCAATAACTGTTGGGTCGCGGCGTCCAAGTCGGAACCGAACTGAGCAAAAGCTGCTACTTCACGATATTGGGCCAATTCTAATTTCATGGAACCGGCCACCTATAAAACATCAACAATACATTATAAAATATCAATTTCATAAATTGAGATTACATAATATTAAATTTCACATATTGCAATTAGAAATATTTAAAAAAACATATGTAATACCTGTTTCATAGCTTTGGTTTGAGCAGCGGATCCGACACGTGATACAGATAAACCTACGTTGATAGCGGGCCGAATACCTTTGTAGAACAATTCAGTTTCCAAGAAGATTTGACCATCGGTAATGGAAATGACATTCGTAGGGATATAGGCGGACACATCACCGGCTTGTGTTTCAATAACTGGCAAAGCAGTCAATGATCCACCACCCAAACTTTCGTTCATTTTGGCTGCTCTCTCAAGCAGACGAGAATGTAGATAAAATACGTCACCAGGATAAGCTTCACGACCTGGTGGTCTTCTAAGTAACAGAGACATTTGGCGATAGGCAACAGCTTGCTTAGACAAATCGTCATAAATAATCAAAGCATGTTTTCCATTGTCCCTAAAGAATTCTCCCATAGCACATCCAGAATATGGGGCTAAGTATTGCAGTGGAGCTGCGTCGGAGGCAGTCGCAGATACAATAATAGTATAATTAATAGCATTACTGTCAGTTAAACGTTTGACGATTTGTGCGACGGTGGATCTCTTTTGACCAATCGCGACGTAAATGCAATACAATTTCTTTTTCTCTTCTCCAGCGTCGTTGAAACGCTTCTGGTTAATGATGGTATCAATGGCAAGAGCAGTTTTTCCCGTTTGCCTGTCTCCAATGATCAGCTCACGTTGACCGCGACCAATAGGCACCAGGGAATCTACAGCTTTAATTCCAGTTTGCATAGGTTCCCGCACTGATACTCTATTAAAAGATTATATAATATAGCGCACACATGTGCACACTCTAAATATATAGGTTTTATAAATTAAAGCATTATTGTAACTACCTGGGAATAATGCCGGGAGCTTTTGTTCCAATACGGAACCTCAATTTGTTATTCAAAGGTCCCTTACCATCGATGGGATTACCCAGAGCATCAACAACTCGGCCTAACAGTTCTTCACCGACAGGGACATCAACAATAGCGCCAGTACGTTTTACAATATCACCTTCTTTGATGTGTCTGTCATTACCAAATACTACAACACCTACATTGTCAGGTTCCAAGTTCAACGCCATACCCTTCAAGCCAGAGCTGAACTCTACCATCTCATCAGCTTGGATATTCTTCAGCCCGTACACACGAGCGATACCGTCTCCAATGCTGAGCACTCTGCCGGTCTCTTCAAGATTGGCCTATAAGAATCTTTGTTATAATATTGTTTTATAAGCCATAACTCCCTTAAAAAAAACAAACATTTTACATTAAAAGTATAGAATTTATAAGACTGTTAATAACAATATTCGATTAAGTAACTTGAATCTTAAGGAATATAATACCTTGACAAGGTTGCTTTACCTTAGGCGCTGATCCAAGAATACGTTCTTCCAGGATGGCAGATATTTCTGCTGAACGCCGACTGCAGGAAACATGATATTTGCGGGAAGCTATAGCAGTTGCAGGCCAATTGATCTGCAATATGAATGCAATAAATAAATACATATAGGTTTTCAAAGTCAAATGTTTTCTGCCAAAATTCATTACATAACTGGTCGCTCCCCCTCAACACTTTATGTAATATATACACTATATATTGACGTTTTGAACGCATCGAGACTGAATTCTTTTAAGAATCAAAATGATTTATGAATTACAATACTTGCTCTATGATTTTTTTGTTTATAGTCTGACTTTCGTACGTAAGCAGATAAATCGTGGAAGATAATGACCACAGTGAAAAATGTCGGCACGTTCCATCCGATGTGTAAGACACTTCATGTGACAAGTATTTTCGTGAGAAAATCTTTTTCTTTTTTTTTTTAATTACCTGCGCAGTGGTATTTGGCAGATGTCTGGCCAAGGACGAGGCCAAGCGTAGGGATAAAAGTGCCATTTTTCAGTGCACTGAACGGAGAACGGTTAAAAACGACAAGATGATCGATCGAGCACAGTGGAGCAAGGAACGAGAGGGAAATGCCGTGGTGTCGGTGATGCCCTCTCTCTATAATTCCGAGCTATGCGCGACTTGTCGTGCGCACGAGTACACATTGATTTGTCTCAGCGACATCACATCCAAATAAATTTGCAAATTATTTCGAAATTCATTGTTCGATATTTTACTACGCGCATTTAGTCATTATACAATGTAAGGAGTAAAAAAAAAAAACTGTAATTTGATATTACTTCGTCAAATTCTGTACGTCACATAGAGAAATCGTATCTATGCGCAACGTGTTGTGGCGTTAAGAAAGCGGGAAATTTCAATGCGGGATACAAGTGAACAATATTCAATTGCACAAATCAATAAATAAATGTGCGTGTGACTATTAATATGATATAAATTAATGTATACACATAAATCTAAGTTTTATCGATTTTATGAATATCTAGAGATAGTAAATAATGTAATTCTATGTATAAAACAGAATCAAAAAAATTCCTGAGATGTTAAGCATACACGCAATTGTAAAGTTGCGGTTTTTATTTTAGTAATTATACACAATAAAAAAAACTGTCTTAATGAATTTAAAGAGTGATCACATTTTAAACAATGTGTTCAACAAGCCTTTTAAACCAGCAGATGTGCGGCCGCAGTGCATCGGCGCCGACCGGCGGCGCCTTGTCAAGATGCTTGGTGGTCGCTTCGTCTCATGTCAATTCGCGTCGTATCGATTATCCTCGTTCTAGCGCGTGTGGCAGATCTCGCTCTCACTTGAAAATGAACGCACATAAAAAATAAAAGAGGCGAGCGGACGCAGGCAGGAAGAAAAATGACGTGGAAAATCGTTTGCGCGATGACTGTAAATAGGAAGTAGTGGAGCGGGAACATTTGCGGGAATTCGAGGGAACTCTCCATTTCGTTTTGCTTGCAAAAATAGAATTCTGAAGCACTCCAATGTGACACAAGTAACAATCAACTGTGTCTTCGACTGTTTTATCTCTCAAATTTTTAAAATGTATGTATAAATGTTACGTATTAAAGTAATGCGTGTGTGTGTGTGTGTATAATATACATATGCGTGTACATATATATGAATTCTAATAATCTTCATTTATACTTGTAATAACAGTACACGTATGAGAAGAATTCGCTCTGTTGACAAATTCTTCATTATATGTCAAAGAAGAAATTGTTGACTAAATGAGACAGTATGAACTCTGCAACAGAACTGGAACAAATAGAAAAGTTGGCAAAAGAAGCGGAAAGCTTAAAGATACGCTTAGAGGATGAACGACAGAAGTTGAATGATATCACACGTAATTATCAAAGCTTTCATCATTATATATATATATGTATAAAATGTATTTTTATACGCATGAAATATTTAAATAATTTGCATATGCTATTTACATGTTTTAAATTTATCTTGTATATATTATTATTTTACAGTTGCTAGCGTAGCAGATAGGCTTGAAGCAATTAATTGTATAAATGTAAAGCTTAGACGTATTTTAAAAGGACATCAAGCTAAGGTTCTATGCTCAGATTGGTCTCCTGATAAGCGTCATATTGTTTCTTCCTCCCAGGTAGACAATAGCCCATTTCTATTTTGTGATCTTAGCTTGTTACATAATAAAATTAATATATTGTTTCTTTTTTCAGGATGGAAGAATGATTATATGGGATGCTTTCACAACAAATAAAGAACATGCTGTTAGCATGCCCACTACATGGGTGATGGCATGTGCTTATGGCCCTAGTGGTAACTTAGTTGCATGCGGGTACATATATTTGTCACATGTAATAGATGTTACAATATCAGATGCAAATGAAAAAGATATTAAATTATAGGAAATTAATACTTACACTCGTTTTTTTAAATATATTGTAGCGGTCTAGATAACAAAGTTACAGTGTATCCATTAAGTCTGGAGGATGATGTCTCTACTCACAAAAAAACTGTCGGCACCCATACGTCCTATATGTCCTGCTGTGCATTTCCAAACAGTGATCAACAGATATTAACAGGCAGCGGAGACAGCACATGCGGATTGTGGGATGTAGAGAGTGGACAATTGTTACAGAGTTTTCAAGGGCATTCCAGTGATGTTATGTCTATCGATTTAGCGCCAAGTGAAACCGGGAACACGTTTGTGTCAGGTGGTTGCGACAAATTGGTTTTGATCTGGGATATGCGCAGTGGGCAATGTGTGCAAAGCTTTGAAGGACATCAGTCCGACGTTAATTCGGTATGTATATCAAAGAACAAGAGTTGTGTCATCAATTGATGTTTTGTGTATATAATAATATTATTTCGTGCACACAGGTGAGATTTCATCCTGGCGGCGACGCTGTAGTAACAGGCTCGGATGATGCTACTTGCCGCTTGTTCGATTTGCGTGCTGATAGAGAAGTTGCAGTATATGCAAAAGAGAGTATAATATTTGGAGCAAATGCGGTTGATCTCAGTATAAGTGGACGCTTGCTTTTCGCCGGATACAACGATTATTCAGTGAACGTATGGGACACATTAAAATGTCAACGAGTAGCGCTGTTATATGGTCATGAAAATCGAGTTTCGTGTCTAAGGATTTCTCCGGATGGAACTGCTCTGTCTACAGGAAGCTGGGACTCAACTCTGCGAGTTTGGGCTTAGGCTTCTTGATTACTGTTAAACATATTGAAGATACTTTTATGATATACTCATGCCATGCTGCGCACGGCATAGTTAATATAATGTTAATATACACACACATATTTCTTATTTTATCTTATTTAAATTTACAAATTCATGTGCTCCTTTTGGGATAGTTTTTATATTTCATTCAGGTTTTCATACATCGCATTCTACATATGTATGATACATTTTAATGTTTACGCATTTAATAGCAAGCTTGCTATGTCACACGCAAAATGTATAATCAGTATGCAATATATAATCAATAATATATATATATATATATATATATATTTAACTATTATTATTATGTAATAATAATAACAAAGTTGCATTAGGCTGGCCCGTACAGCAAAAGTTGAGTTAAGGTAATTCTTAGCAAAGTAAAAAGTATGTATGTAAAATAAAAAATAAAAAAAATTTCGTAAATCCCAATTGCATTATTTTCTTCTTTTGCGCTAATGTTTTAAAGATTTTCAGAAAAAAAAGATACAAGATATGAACAAATTAGAAGAAATTTTACTAATCGTACCTTTTTTGCATTGCAAATATCACAGAGAGATTATATATAAATTTATACATTCTCTTTATATACAATACTTTTCAAATGTAACAGATTTATTTGTGTTGTTTTGTGTGTGTTGCATGTAAGTATAAAACAAACTCGGAATTTTATAAAAAATGTAAAGATCATATATGTTTGTGTATATAGAAAATTTAGTGTTCAGCGCGAACACGTATATTTATCAATTTTGTACTTTACACCATTTATAGACGATATTTGTATATTTGTATTTTATTTTGTATTTCAATATATCAAGTTGAAAGTATATATATGGTACATTTCAATATAAAAGTCATTTTACATGAATTTGTTTTCTGTTTGTTGAAAAACAGATACTGGAACTTTTTTAATAACATTATTAAACATGTCTTTTTTATATTACAAATTAATATTACTGAAAAGAGAGACATAATTAAGACTGAATAGCAAAAGAAGTATATGTTGTAGAAACCAATACTTTTTTTTATAATAACGCAAAAATACAGCGCAAAATAAACGTCACGTCATTGAAATATGTCGTTTAAACTATTATTATTTTGACAATTAGTTGACAAAAATGAAATAAAAAAGAAGAGTGGAATAAAAGAAAAAGATAATTCACAGGAAATAAAATGAGAGAATTGTTTTGGGGAGTTTGTTGTTTAGGAATGTTTCCTGTGTAATAAATGAATTATTCCTACTTGATTCTTTGTGACAGGGGCAAAAAATTACATTTTTTTTAAATAATTAAATATACTTTGAAACCAAAAAAATAAAACTTTCTCAACTTTACATTTGCGGTAACTGGTCGATCGGTGTAGCAAATCTAAAATCTTCAGGGAAAAGTTTGCTTGCATGCGGATACATTAATTTATATGACTGTCGAATCGTGACATCTGCAACACCAGCAATATCTCCAATCTCCTTCTGAGATCTTTTATCT
Source organism: Pseudomyrmex cubaensis (assembly GCA_014825685.1). NCBI lineage: Eukaryota > Metazoa > Arthropoda > Insecta > Hymenoptera > Formicidae > Pseudomyrmex > Pseudomyrmex cubaensis. Next base: position 19,705 of record QVOA01022459.1, read on the forward strand.
TCTGATGCCTGTAAAATAATACATAAAATAAAATAAAGTGTTGCATGAGGAAAATAATAAATGTCTATCATAAAAATGCAATGCTATTAGACAGTTTTGCATACTTGCGACGCCATGTAAATTGCTGCAGCAGCAACTGAAATAGGTGATCTTCCAGGTACAATGTCAATTTCCACTGCTTTCCTAGCAATATGTGTAGCGGCTCTCTGTACCATATTTGGAAGGCCAAGATTGGAACAAAATCTCGACATAAAGTCTCCTGTAGTAATCAGATCCACACTGGTTTCAAGAGCTTTCAGAATCAACTTGAAACATCTACCGATCTCTTTCTTGCTTATCTTGCTAACAGCGCAAATTTCCTTGAAAGTACGTGGCACACCCTCTTGTCGGCACGCGATATATAAACACGCAGAAGCAATTGCATCATTTGCGCGACCTTTCAAGTTTTTGCCGTCGTGTACTTGCTTGAACAATGTATTGGCTCTATCTACAATAGTTTTTGGCAAATTGATACGATCCGCCATATTATTGATCTCTCGAATTGCATTAAGCAGTGCTCTATCAGAACTGCTCATCTGAAAAAGAAAATTTGTTCGTTGTAACTCCTATGTAACATAAATTGAGACAAAAATAATACTTAATACTAACTGTACGCCGATTTTGATATTTAGCAGTGCCAAAGCTGTCAAAAGAAGCAGCACCAGTTCCTGGCCCAATCATTGTAGACAAGTCTGCTCCATTAAGGAGTGGATTTTCCGGACCACCAACACGTGATGGATCTACTCCTGATTTTTCATTGCTAAATGTTCTCCATTCCGAACCTACATCTATCACTCTAAGATATAAGAGAAAATATAATAACAACAAAAAAATTAACCTGACCATATGAAAGCATATTGAAACTCTTTCTCTTGTAATTATGTATACTTCTTATACAAGATTGTTGGACCATTAAAAAAGGATGCTCTTAAATTTTTACCTATCCCCAACAACCAATCCACATTCTGAACAAATCTGATCTCCTGCTCTGTAGTCTTCTATAAGTGGGGCATCTGGATGTGCATAACAACAAACCTTATTTGTAGCGTGCCTATGCAAAAAGAAACAATATAACTTTAATAATGAACTTTAAGTATTTTCTTTTTTATATCTGTATGTTTAAGTAAAAACAATTCTTTTTTATATCTATATGTTTAAGTAAAAACAATTTTTCCAAATAGATTTTATACATAATTCGACGAATCACTCGAACCTAATCAATCAATAAGTTTTTTGCACATCAATAATTTTATTTCTAGTTCTTATACAAATCATCATTTAATGTATGCATGTATGTATTATATGCATCACACAGCTTGTGTTTAACGTAGCGCTTATTTTACATCAGATTCGTGTCAAAATTTACTTTATTTCCACGTGATTAACAATTTGTTTTTATCGCGATTACTCGTGTTTCTATCGTGTATAAAACAACATCATTTATCTTTCTGCACGATGTGGAAAACAGGAGAAAATTGTATACATTACGTACACGAGTAAAGGTATCTTAACCTCGATTTTTCGTGCGTTAATATCACTTATATCTAAAACTTATACATTTTACTTGCGATAAATGTGTATTACATTTCTGCCACACAACTAAAATTAACTTTTCCAAAATTAACAAAAACTTGTTAAGGCACTCACCGTGACGAACTTGCCATATTTTTGCATTCGTTTGCACAATCAAATCCAAAACAGACAAACTTTCATATTATTATTAAAGAGTCGACTGAGCTAAGCTAAGCGCTAAGAACAACCTATAAAGTCGCTTCTTTCTTCTTCTTTGCTGAAGTGGCGCTTTGCCCCTTTACGAGAGGAGCATATGCCAGTCTACGTTGAATATGAACTGAGTTTGTTTTGTTTGTAACTAAGCCTGGATCCTCATGCAGACACCGGCGCTTTGACACCGAGCGTTGATTGGTAAAAAGCGGGTGGTGAGCGTTGTCATTTACCCTCAACATCCGCTTTCCACCTGTTTTCACTAATCAACGCTCGGTGTCAAAGCGCCGGTGGTCTAGTTTCCACCGAAACATTAAATTCACACCTA
>QVOA01022460.1:0-21801 GCA_014825685.1 Pseudomyrmex cubaensis
GATAAAACGCACCTTGCTAAGGTCGATGCCCTGCAGACAAACGATAAACTGCGAATCAGAGAGTCAAAACAAGAATAGACGAAGATCGACGCTTGTTATCTCCGCATCCCCGATTACTAGACCATAATATAATGTAAAATAAGTCAATCAAGTCAATTTAATAATTAGGTCAAAATAAAATTAAGTGCAACTTTTATCAAAAGAGAAAAATTTACTTACACAAAAAGCAACCGTTAACTGTAAACGGGGGTCACCCCTGTCCCACATCTATTATCACGTAGCGTTATTAGCAAAATAGACACAAGTATGCGGTCTTGCACAAGCAGAATTCTTTATCTGACATCATTTTTACATATAAGTCCAGAGGTTCGATACTCATTCGCTTCGGAAATACACGGTCCTTTAAAAAACGCTGGAGTCATATTAACCTCTGTTTACGGAGTAAGGGTTAAAACTATATATTTTTTATATATAAAAATTACATAAATTATATTTAGCAAACACTGAAGGATTGCACATCTAGATGTGAAAATTGTAATATAAGCAAACAAATTACGCAGGAAACCTGCAATTTTCCGGAACTTGAGTACAATAGCGAAAGAAATTATCTTGCAATCTAGACTCAAACGTCTGATAAGGAATGTGTACTTCGGAAACGAAACAGAACGATTGTACAAAATAACCTACGAAACGTCAAAACATCAAATCGTAAATAATAATTTGTTACATTTATCAAATGCAGGTTCATGCAGGTTTTTTCTCAAGATCCGCGTTTTCGACGTTTGAATGACATCGGCTATATACAAGGTAATTCAGAAATAGCTGACCAAACTTTGATATTCTATTTTACTTCCCCTAAGGACAAAAAATGTCACGTATAGGTTCGGAAACCCTGCCTTTTCTAAGACAAAATTCGTATTGTTGCTGCACGTAGCAGAATTCGAAATGCACCAGGACTTTTTAAACGTCTCCGAAACATCGATGCGAAACGTGTGTTGTTGCGAAAGGAAATCATTTTCCGCAATTCTTTTTAAGTAAGTTACAAGCGTAAAATAAATTCTCTCACGAACTGCGTTTATAGAGAGAAGAAAGAAATAGTTTCTAAACTTTTTGTTATGACCTTTTTTCATCTTTACAGAAAGTAAAAACATCAAAATTCGACCATTTATTTCCGAAAGCCTGTATATAATATGTATCTGTCACTCAAACGAACGAGCATTCACGCTTTCTTTCTCTTTCTAGAGATGCATGTATAGGAATTATTCAAATGCGGACTTTCCAGACCTTTCGATGTTTTGCCAAATTTTTCGAAAAAATAAATAAATAGGTTTGAATCGCAAAACTATCCTGTTCGGTATCGTACTATCTGACAGATCAAGATTTTTCAACCGAGGTTTTTCTTCTATAATATCAACATTTTAAATAAATAGATCTTCTTTTACTGGACCTTTAGGGTACACGATTCTTTGTACAAGATCTCTGTCTATTATCTTCGACGCTGTGAAAATGAGAACAAAACGTACAGATGAATAAGTTAAATTTCGGTCAAAACGAAATAGGGACTTGAGACGTTCCAGATTCTTATATCCTTTGTAACAACACCGTCACATTATCACATACCGGCTGGCCGACTAAGACGACGGATATCGAGAAAAAAAACGAACACGTAGTATAGAAAAATTGGTACAGCCACGTTCGCTGCGCTTCCTGCAATTTGCCGACTTCTCCATTCTGTTGCGATCTTCGATGCGGGCCGCGAGCCTTTAACAGTCAATGATGAATGACGGCGTGTCCATAATACGTTCGAGCAGCGACAAAGTCGGCAGTAATAAGTTTGTCGTCGTCGAGCGTCTTTGAGCACGCGGTAGGCGGGAAGAAAAGTAAGAAAAACTCGGACGCTTCCCCTAGAACGCGGGCGGCCTCCGCCCGCGTTGAATAGCGTTCGGTATATTTCAAAAACGAAATATTTTCTCCAAAACGTGTTATTTCACGCGTTCACTAAAAACGAACCGCCCTGGCGATTGTCCGGCGACGGAAGCTTTCGGAAAGCGAAAAGGCGAATAAATCGGATGGATGCGTGAAATCGGTGCGAAAATCGATTTACGGTCTCACACCGGTTCGGTCTCGTTAGTTTGAAATAACAGAGTCATTAAATAAGTATTCATATATGAATAAAATTGACAGATGCTAATAGTGAAAATAATCACTAACAATAGAGATAAAATAATGCATTTTGAGATACGATTTAAAAAATGGCAAAAACATTTGTAATCTTCAACTATCATAGATTTTTTTTCTTTGTAAAGTTATAAAATATATGTAAAAAAACATAATTTACGTATGATATTTAATTTTTTTCTTCAATAAATCGTTTACAGATCATTATTTCTATCGCGAACACACATGGGTCTCCTAGACCCACTCAACAATTGCGCATTGATGTCTTTAGTAAAAATTAGTTTTTTTTAATGTTTATATTTTTGATAATACTAGAGATTTTTTTATCTATGCAGAATCGTTAAAAAAAAATTTTGATTAAAAACCAAAAATATGTTTTAAATATTGACTTTAAAGTTGCGTGGTCTCACAGACCCAGTCTGTCTAACTAGCAAGTCATTTTTGAGATCTACCCACAAAAGAGTTACAGTAAAACGAATTAACTACGAATCAAAACTTAAATATTTTTGCTAACAACATTACTGCCGTAATTAGTTAAAATGTCCTATCTCGCATTTTTGCAGTTTTCAAGATATATTGAAATATTGGAAGTTCCACACATGTTCTATTTTCTAAATGAAGCTAGAAAGTTCTAAAGGCTTTATAGACGTCTAAAAAGTGTCTAATTTAGTTGGTTTAACTACTGATGGCACAAACAAAAGAATAAAACCTCAGTGTTTTCGATTCTTCCGATATGCTAGATAGGATATTTTAGCTAAGGAGGGCAGAAATTAGGTAACAAGTGTACATATATAATCAACGTTTGCAAGAAGAAAAGAATCGACTGTCGCGTGCAATCTCGAAAGAGTTGAAAAATTTTTTTCCTTGGAACAAACTTCCAAAAATTTCTCGCAAAATTCAGAACGTACCGCGAAACCGTCGTCGGACTTCCCTTAATTACTCGGCAACAACGCGTTCCCGCTAAGCCGGTCGCGAGTAATTTGCGACTCAAGTTTTTAATCATTCGGCAACGGCTTTTGTGCGCGCGCCGAGTCGAGTTTCATGACGTCGTCGAAGTTACGCTTCCGCCGCTTCGACAGGAAACGCGCTCGTGCTCTTTCCGGAAGAATCGCGTGGAGAGTCGCGTTAAAAGCACGCGAAATAATAGTGCGCGCTTCGGCCGGCCGCGCGCTGGTTCGTTATAACAGTTACGTATATGCAGGTACTGCAGAGTGTGAAGAGGGGAGGAAGGTGATAGCAAAAGTGGTTTTCCGCTCGTCGTCGCGCCGACGACGACGCCGACGACGAGGAGAAAGCGTGAAAGAGCCGCCGCATAACGGCTGGATGACGTTCTCGCGAAAAATGGATGAGCGCGCGGGCCGTGCCGGGGGATTGACAAAGGACCGAAACCGAGTGAGTGTAACCGGGTCTTTTTACCGCATAACCGTTCCCGCAGTCCGCCTTGCAAAATGCCCGCGCTCCGAGTTTGTTAAGCGAGAGACAGAACATCGAGATACAGAAAGAAAGAACGCAACTCAGCGTGTTTTTTCGTCTCTTCTCTCGCCACTGTCGCCAGTAACGAAATATCACCGGAGCGGAGCGGAAATCGGAGAATCCACGAAACACACGTCAAATGTGCTCTCTCTCTCTCTGTTCTCTGCGTTACACGTACGTACGTGTCGGCTTTTGACGCGTTTTCGCAGAAATACTGAACACACAAATGCTCGTCGAAAATCTTAATTACTGAGGATAATTGCAATTTGACAATTAAATATATTATATACAAGTATTGAATATGTGTCGCGCTCTCTGTGTCGGAATACAACAGTTGCCACACGAGTGCCATCTGGCAATCTCTCGAGAACCCGACAAAATCTCTCTCGTAGTCTTGTACGCGAACATCGTGACCAATATGACTTTCCTCCAAGACGTATCGCCCATCATAAACCGTTGAGCGCGTATACGCGCTCAGTTTTTCCAGGTGTGTGTCGGGCGCGAGAAATCCCGAGGGAGAGGGAAAGGAAGAAGGTGCGAGAAAAGTCCTATATCTCTTTTCGCGAGAGTCAGCAAGTAAAATTTACATATTCTTCGTCGCGTTAACGTAACACGCGGAGGAAGGACGAGGAAGAGCGTCGGAAAACGAAGAGAAAGAAAGCGAAGATACACGATTGCGCGCGGGAAAAGAGAAAGAGAGAAAGAGAGAGAGAGAGAGACAGCAACAAAAGGGACGAAAAAACGGCGGAATGACGCGTCCAAGACTTAAGGGTTGTACCGACACCGAATTCCAAGCATGCGCCCGGTGTACCTGCTCGGAATATTGTCTCGTCATATTTCTGTCGTAACGCATCGGAATCCGCGGAACAACCCTTCCCCCTCCCCCATCGGCTCCTCCTCCAACCACCGCGAGCGCGCGCGAGACCGCTTGACACGAGACGATATTTTATTTGCAAGGAGCGCCCTTGCAGGTTGCTGCGGCTTCTCGTCTTCTTATCTTGTGTGCACAGGAATTTCTCGTCTCGCGGCGCGTCGCGGCGCTCACAGATTTCACAGAGCGCTCATCATCACGCTCCCTTATTTTCTCTCGCTCTCTTTTTCTCGCCGCATATCTCCACTTTTCATTTGACTTTTCCTCGTACATGTATACGCTCTTTTTCCCCTTTCTTTCGCGGTCTTTTATCCAGAAGTGCGATCTTGGAGGATAAATTCAGTAATTTGTTAGTATTCCAGACGTATACACGTGGGAGGGGGACAGGAAAGAAGAGATAACCAAACTGGGTTGAAAGAAACCTGTCACGCTCGCGATATACATATATTCCATTTCGCGATACGTATAATACGCGCGCGAAGCGTCGAGTTTTTCAACAACAAAAAAAGTGACAAATGTTTCCGAACAAAGATACACACTTCGCCGGCGAGGACTTAAGTGTTTTATTAGTTTTCACGTGCAGTCTTTATTTCTACCTCGAAGAGAAGTCCCTCGTCCCCCGTCTCTCTAGTAGGTTGCCGCGCGGCGGCTTCTCTCTCTGTCGCGCGTGTTGTCTCTCATCTCTCTCACTCGTTCCGCTATTTCCTTCGGTCTCTCGTGCGGACGACGACGACGACGACGATACGATGAATTATTTATGAATAGCACCCAGGAACAAGTCGAATCGGCCATGCGCTCGGGAAGAGACCCGACGCGGGCGGCGCCTTCTCGATGCCCGATACATATCCAAACCTATTCATCTTACCGAACTGGTTCCGTGAGAAAAAAGAAATTAATATCCCCCCTCGGAGAGGAGAGACGCGCACCCAAGACGAAGAAACAAACAACACGCGCCTTCGAGATCGCGAGGCGACCGCATCCGATGTGTATAGGTACGCGCGACACGACGTTATAAATAAACGCGATAGACGCCGCCGTTTATTTTAAATCGCATTCGCCGAATATATAACTCTTCTCTCGTCGCGTGTATGTTTGCAAATTACGCTCGCGAAGCTGCGCCGCGCAACTGGATGGCGTCAATAAATCGCGTTATTAAGCTCGTCACGCGACAGCGATTATTCTGTAAGTTATATTGACGAACTCGTTAGAATCGGTGAATACGTGATTAACGGTCGCCGAGCGATGTTTATCATCAATTACGGCGATGTAATTCCATTCGTTCGCGATACGGTCGAACCGTTCCAATCCGCTACTACCTATTGCGATACTTTTTAGATTTTCTTATTATACGGAAACACGAAATATATTTCGCTTCTGGGATTAGCGTCGCTAATGTCGAGTAAATCATGTTGCTTCCCTCTGCGCCGCTCGAAAACGCGAGAGCGTATATCGACGAACAAAGACGAGTATAGTCGTGGGCAATTATGTATTTTTGCGAAGCATGAAAGATACAAGTGAAGAAAAGCTCGAGCGAAGAAAAGAAGTGTAGGAAGATGTTGATATTTCGCAGGTCGTGCGGTGTTACGTGGCATGTAACCTCCTCGGGATTCTCTCTCGCATGGGTAACGATGCGCGGCATAAAATGCACAGCAAAAATATTGTACGAACGGTCGCGTCGCGCCGCGTCGTCGTCGTCGTCGTCGTCGTCGCCGTTCACGTCGGATATTCCACCGGAATAATAAAATGCAGGACTTCCTTTGCCTCGTGTGTCTACGTTTTATGCGCATTTCCTATGTTTTCTCCTATCCTATATCCTTTGCGTATTTCAACATCGCGGAATGAATCGATTTACCCAATTTCACTCTGCCGTCTTATATCTCGAATATGTTGACGGTGTCTTTAAACAAGTATTTTCGGGATTAGCGAGTGTTTTTTCTATTTTTATTTCTTTAATGCTATTTTGTAAATTTTATTTGTACAATTTTAATACTTTTGTTTCTGACAATATTGAGAAACAATTCAAAATGCGAAAACTCGAGTAATTTAACTCTTCCGTGCCCAGATCTCTACAATGACGACAAATTGGCCAGATCGGGTCTGTAAGATCTATGCGACTTTAAAATCGAATATCTCCGCGAAAAATTAATATTTTTTCAATTTTGTTTTTTCGAATCGAAAGTTTGAACGATTTTGTGTCGATAAAAAAAAACAAATTGAAAAAATCTCTAGAAGTTTCGAAGATATAAGCGAATAAACAAACTTGATTTTTTCTAAAAACGCTGATGCGCAATTTTTGAATGAGTCTGGGAGACCCACGTCTGGACTTGAAGGATTAATTTAAAATTTAGAAAATAGATTGTGAGGACTAATTAATAGATTAATTTTTCTGTTGTATAGTCGGAGAATCGGATAATAAGTTAAAAAATAATATTTTACGGAAATTGGAACAGAATTTCCTAAATGCTGTGCAAAAAAATACGCAATTACGTGGTATACAGCATTCGTTAATAGATCGAAGATTGTTTGATAGACGAACGATCGTACCTGTGAAAGAGAGGCGGCTCGTGCACAAGCAGATGGAAGTCGTTTTCCGAACAGACCTCGCGATCCCGATGATGCACGGCGCATTTGAAGCTTCTGGTACGTTTGCCGCTCATCTGCAAACAAAAATATAAATCAATTTACATTAGTTGCGTCAGACACGTGCTTACACTATACGTACACGTGTAAATATCGGATTTCACAAAATGAGATATGTAACAAATGTATAAATTTATATAAATCCGATAATTAAAGTGCGTATTAACAAATCTGTCAATAGTTCCGAAAATATTGTTTATATCGTCAAAAAACAATATGTAAAGAAACACAGTAAAATATCTGTATCTATGCTCTCTTTTGTTTTTAATCATTTAAAAAACCGAAAAATGTCTCTCATTACTCGCATTATTTACGTTCTAAAGGCGTCGAATGATTATGTATTTTGTCGTGTTTGCGCCTAAAGAGAGAGAGAGAGAGAACGTTTGAATTCAGCAAACGGTAAATCGCGAAACTCGAGATTTGTTTTGCGGGAATTCGCAGGGACAAAAGGTGGTTGCCGGTCTTGGCACCGACCCTGGCGGAAACGCGGGCCACACAGAGCGGGCTGATATTTGGATCGGGATACCCGTTAACGCGGTTAGGCAAATGCAAGCAAGAACGCCGGCAAACTCCTCGAGGTAAGTTGTGTATACGTAGACGAGTGCTGTGCTGCTGGCTATGCTACCGCATGCCTGTTGTATTCGCGCAAACACGTGTAGTTTGTGCCCTATTTATACAGGGATAAACGCACACGCAACGGCGTCGCCAAAGGAGCTCTAATGCGATAATTAAAACCTTTTCAAAATAAAGAGGCGAAAAAATTTACCCACGTGCAAAAGAAAAACGCTCGCTATAGTTTTTGTCTTCTCCGCATCTAGTAAAAGAACTATCGATAAGTAGCGTCAACCGAAAGTCTTATACAGATTGTAAACTACAAACATTAAATGCTGAGTCGTCCTGTTTTACCGGCACTTTTTTTGCACAACTTACTCTGCATTCATTGATCGGAATGAAAAACGCTTTCCCAGAATAAAAGAAAATGTGCTTAAAACTTATCCGGACAAAAATCAACAAGAAAAACGAAAAAAAGTTTACGAACTGTTGTAGACAACATTTTCACTTCGTATAAAAAATTGGCAGTATGAATCACAATAAAACTTGTCCGAGACATAAACGAATATTTTGAGTGTTTTAGAAAAAGATTTTGAAGCTTGTGAGAAGAGAAAATGTGACAATATAAGATTAGTGCAGTTCTAGCAGAAAGACACATACGCCGGAGAAACACATACGTCTATTCTTGTCTCTATCATGTTATCGATCCTTGTCTCGACTAGAGGGCCAGCGTGGCGGCTTGAATGGCAGCTGCATCGGACGTTAGCCGTCGTTTCAGCATTTTCTTAAGGCATTGTTCCTACTTGCAGAAGATATTATAGATCACACATTCCACATTACAAATGTTTTTTTTTCTTTTTTAAGTTGCCGGAGCAATCGATTGCGTCATCATCGCGATGAAACAAATCAGTGTGGGAGCTGCAATTTCGATCGTCTCGTGCGCGTCTTTCAGGAACACGACGACAATACAGACTAGGATCCTGCTCGTTTGATTACCAAAAAGGAAGCCGTCGAGAGATGAACGAGATGGATGGAAGGAAGGAAGGAGAGAAAGGGACGCGCTAAGAACGTAGGACTCGACAGGGAAATTCGGACTAGTCAATGAAGAAAATTTAATTTGTTCTGCGCTCGACGTCTCGTTGTCGTCGTCGTCGTCGTCGTCGTGTCGGATGGTTACCGAGCATCCACTCCACGGCGACTTTATCGACGTCCACTTTGTGGTCTTCTTCTTCTTCTTCTTCTTTCAACGCTCGTTTTCATTAACGGTCCTGACGTGCTTCCGAATCGCTGAATTTTTCCGCCGGCAAAATGCTCTTAACGAAAAACTGCGGTTTGCGCGAACGCAAACAGACATTGTTACACAAGCGTTCTATATCTACTCGTCAAACGTTTTGACGGAAATTCGACAGAACGAATTGTAAAAAATTAACGCGACGAGTAGTGTGTCATCTGTCATTGGATATCTCTTATTATTGGAACTTATGCCCGTTCACGATCTAATGATATGAGCGCGACGTTCCACTTGATTTCGAGTTCTAGACCAGCGACTGAAGTTCTCGTGAAATTAAGTTCTATTCTCATGCTCGGAAAAGAGATTTCTCTCTCTCTCTTTCTCTCTATCGTTACGCTGCATTTCCAAGCATGTTGCGTTTCTATTCTTTTTTTTTCTTTTTTTTTTTACACAAGAGTTGCACGGAGTTACCTTCAAAGGTAATGAACGTTAAGTTATATCAGAAGAGAGAAAATTTAATCGTTAACCCGCGTCTTTGTGCCTTACTTTGCCTTTGCGGATTTTATTCAATTGCATCAAACTTATTTCTTTCTTTAAACATGCTCTTTTTCAACCTCGTTAAGATCTTTTTAAGTATACATATATCCGCATACAAAACTGAAAAAAATATGTGTGTGTTATTCTTTTTTTTTTTTTTTAGCATTTTAAATAAGAGGATTTTACTCTACACCGTTTAAAATTTCTCTTTCTTTAAACACGCTTCATTATGCATCTCAAGTATATGATGAATCTTTTATACTCAACGTCATGATACATATATCTCATTTTCTCCATGAACATTCGTATATTTATTTTTTCACTTACTATGCGAGATATGCGATTTGAGTAGATATTCGTCAGTTTTTGTTAAAAGACAAAATTCTGCCAGTATATTGTGGATTTATATTGTGGATATCGTCGGAGGCAAATACACAGGGAAATAATATGACACACAAATCTTTGCTACATTACGTCAAGTATTTTTCTCTAAGATTCATTAACCCTTCGTGGTCAGACCTCAAAAATGACGACGAGTTAGTTAGATCGCGTCTGTGAGACCCACGCAACTTTAAGATCGAATATCTCCACGAAAAATCAATATTTTTTCAATCTTTTTTTTTAATCGAAAATTTGTTCTACGTCGATAAAAAAAAAACAAATTAAAAAAATCTTTAGTAGCTTCAAAGATATAAGTGTTTAAAAAAAACCTATTTTTAAAAACGCGGATGCGCAATTTTTGACTGGATCTGGGAGATCCATGTCTGATTACGAAGGGTTACTTATGTTAAGATATAAAGAAGTGACATAGAGCAAAACAAATCCGTCTCTTCCTGTTTTTTATATTCTTATGATTTTAGACAAAGAGAGAGAGAGAGAGAGAGAGAGAGAGAGAGAGAGAGAGAGAGAGAAAGCGTCATTTATTAAGCGCTCTGGAATGAGATCCCCTTAAGCGCAAAAGCATACATAATGTAATAATATAATTACATTATATTATTACATTATGTATGCTTTTGCGCTTAAGGGAATCAACTGCAAACTGTAAGGATATAACAAAAATAATAAATATAAAAATATTATGAAAATAAGAGAGAGAGAGAGAGAGAGAGAGAGTTTATGCATCTATTCAAATCTCATAACAAAAAATATTAACAGATTCTCTCGCTATTAGCATTCTTATTGTTGTTTTACTGAAAGCATCAAACATGCTCGATTCTAGGATCTTTCTCTTATCGTAATTTTGTTTATTAAATAATACAATAATATAATAAAGTAATATGAGTTGAAAATATGAAATTTGTAACTCACGCTGGTTGAAAATTGCGTTATTTTGTGAATTATAAGTCATATTCAAACATATTGTGAGAAATTCAACTAGTGCCCCGGTGGCCGAATTAGGAAGACGTCTGCACAAAATGCAAGAGATCCAGAAGGAGTTGACTCTTGGTCGAAGTTTTTCGCAATGGATTTTTTAATTTTCATAACGAGGAAGAAATTGGGTAATTTCATCTATATGTGATTCACAAACCAAATGCAGATAAAGTTTTGAATTATTAAATTCAATTCAACTTAGTATATATATTAATTTACACGTTCAAAAAAAAATAAAAATCTATATTTTGCACGAACACCTTGGCACACAAAAAAAAGTTTTGTTGAGATAACCAAAATTTGGTAAATCAAACCAAATAAAATGTTTTGGAAATCAAATTTTGATTAAGATTGCCAAAATTTGGTAATCTCAACAAAACTGTTTTTTCTGTGCATATTGATTCACATTGATCAAATAAATCTTTGCTGGTTTGATGTTGTATGAGCTAAAATTTATTGTTAAATTTGTTGGAAATAAAGTAACTCGGTTCGTGTAAATGTAATAAATTTACTCAATTAGATATTGACTTTTGTATAAGCTAGTCAACAGTAATGTATACTCGAGCGCAGATCTACTACTTTTGCGAGGAGCGTCTTCTCTCTCGTCGGCGGATGCAAACTTTCTCTTGCTTTTCAGTACTGTTTTGTTCGTTCGTTATCCGTATTGCTGTTCAAATTCGACCTAATTCTCCTATTGACAAACGATTAACACTCTGCATAGAAGAAAACGGAAAACACTTATCTTCAAAGTCGCACGAACAATATACAATCTCGAATCATGTGAACTCTTAGTTTTTTAAGATTAATCCAATTTAAAATATAATTAATATAATAAAGAGTGACCTTCGCAGTGGTTAATTTATTTTAAATGTTTAATTTATGGCAAATACCAAGCCAAGGTTGCAGGATATTATGCAACAATCATACTCTAGTTTAACAAAACGCCTTAAACCTTAAGTCTTTTTTAGTTGACAAAATATTATAAATTAATATGTAACAAGTTTAGCAGATTATAATCAAAGATTGAACAAAAAAAGGTTGATTGACGTCTTATAATAATCATTATGGGACGGAAATGTTTGACAATGTAAATTTCATAATACACTAACTGCTTTATGTTGTTTAAATGTTTACATTGATGTCAAATTATAATCAAAATTATAAATATTATAAAGAACCTAAATATTATATATAAGCGGCACACTAAAAACATTTTCAATGTTAAGTCTAGATCTGAAAGTTAAATACACCGTCAAATCTCATGTATCTCATGTACAATTGCGTGTTAAAACTATACAATATAATTTCAAAAATATAATTTCAGTTCCCACAATTTTACGCAAGATAATAAACCGTCTTGATCACTAGTCGATCAAAAGTTGTGCGAGAAAATTGTCGGAGTCGGAGGAAATAAATAATCACATATATAGTAGAGTCACACACATATATATATACACACATATATACCATCATTCGATGGTGAACGAAAAAAATGTTGTTCGTATTGACTCATCTGTGTGCGTCTACAAAGACGGCCACATTCTCGTCGTCGTTCTCGGCGGCGGCGGCGGCGGCGGCGGCGGCGGCTACTCCGCTAAGTAAATCTTCGACGTGGATTTACGATCGTGCTGGGGTCGTGTATCTCGTTCGCCTTGTCGCGTATCGATAGTATCGCACAGACGGGACCTCGAGCTTCGTTCTATTAACCTCGATCGTTTGTCCTAAGTTTATCGTCCGCCCCGTGAAGAGAAGAGTACGTTTAAAGCGGGTATTGAGTATACTTAAGCGAAGAGGGGATTACCCACACAATATGTAGACGCGCGCGCGCGCGTGCGCTGAAAATCTTCTAAACATTTCTCGTTTATGCTTAATTTCAAGTAAGTTTCTTTCCATCTCTCTTTTTTTAAATGTATATTTTTATAACCGCGTTTCTTTATCTCTATATAACAAGATATATTTAATCTCATTGCTAAACTCTTGAGAAAAAGTAGAAACATACGATCATGTAAGAACAGATCCGAAATTTGGCACGATCTGATACACCTATGCGTTCACCTATATGCACGCTTATATGATCCCAAGTTTCAATTTTTTCTCGAGTCGTTATTCAAGATTTTTAATCCCAATTAGATTTTATAAACATTGTCACGAAAATAATTGATTATTATACAAAACATAATTATCCCGTATTTCTCTCTTTCTAACACGTTGAATGCCGTGGAGGTCATTGATGACCGGCGATGCCAAGATTAGTAACATCAGTAAAAACACATGATTCAAATAAATGTCAATACTTCTTAACTTTTCAATATTATCATTGTTGTTAAAATGATGCGAAGAAACTAATGCGCTATAAAATATATAAAAATAGTTTTATTAAAAATCGTACGCGCATGTTGAACTTTTGCGATGTGGAACTTTTCTCCCTATCCGATGATATTCGTCGGCATTTTATAAACAGACGGTAAAATTAAGTCGTTAGACGAGTCACTTGAGACACGATCTTTGTTTGACTACATATTATTTTTTAAGGGCTATTTAAATAATTAAATATATAAAATAAATTGCAAAAATTAATGTAACGTGTAGAAGTTTTATAAATATTATTACTTGATAGTTGAACAGATTCAACAAGAATGAGCGAAATAAGAAACGATTGAGACAACTGATTTTTGTAAAAACTAAGTGAAATATAGCGTGAGATCAAAAAAACGCACTTCAGCGCCGCGGGGATCACAGATTTATTTTACCCCCAGTAAAATAAATGCATAAAACATGATAATACGTTTCAACTTACTCGTTGTAGATAATTTACAATAATATGCATCGCACAACAAAATATTCATTCCGGCGCCTTGGACAAGTCATGTAAAATTGGTGTGCGGCATTCATGTTAAATATATTTCATAACCGCGTTTTTTTTTATCTCTAGTGAACAAGATAACTCAAGAGAGATAACTCTAACAAGATAGTAACAATCATTGCTAAATCGTTATCCGAAATTTCGATAAAAATTTTTTTATAAAAATTGTCACAAAAATACTTCATTTTTATCGTACGAAAAATTATCGTACGATAATGGCGACGATATAACGTCGATCTGCCGAGATTAAAAGAAACGGCAGCTGTATTTAGAGAGCACGGCAATCGGGGGAAATTAACATTGTCATTTTACGCGTGCGCAAAATCAGATACGCAAAATCGCCGGGAATTGGTAGCGATAATTATTGACCGCGATATCATCGTGACCGCGATTTCGATTTATTATCCGCTAATAAATGCTCTCGCAACCAGCGAAATAGACGCGCCTATACAGGCTCGTCGCAAAACTACATCCGCGCGTCGAAAGTCGACTTAACAGTATTTATCAGCATTATCCCGGGCATACGACGGGATAATGTGTAGCGATAATATTTCCTAGCGGAGGGAAGGGGGAGGAAGTGCTCTACTATTCGCCGCGTCGCAAATTCGCGGGGACAACAGTTTTGCATTCCAAATCGGTTTGACTGTGCCGGCGCGCGTGTATAACGCGCGCCGCGCGCGCCCGCGCCTCTCATCCCTCCTGCGCCTGCCTCCTCCATTCCCCTCACGGATTTGCGTTCGTGCAAACCCCGGGCATAATGAAATCCGTGCCATTAGGCCGGACAGTAGGGTAAATTCGTGTTCGCGCAAACGTCGGTTTCCGGCTCGTTCGGCGCGCACGTATTCGAATCGAATCGAATAGAATCGAGATCCTCGACAATGCTCCGCAAAATTCTCCCTAGTCCTGCGTGCATACATACATCTACGCGGTGCTCGCGAAGCGAACGACTGCGACGCTATATTGATCGTGTGCCTGACCTAACGTAACTCACGTTCCGAATACACACGCGTATTTATGGGGAGTTTTGTTTCGCTCAACGACGTAATTGTAATTACGTTTGTCTGCGCGCTTACGTATACGTAGAGACAGGAGTTTGGATTCAATTTTCGAAGCGGCAATTTTCCGCACACACCGTGTATGTACACTCCTGGCTTTCGCAAAGCTCGTAAAGTAAAATCGGACAGATATAGGATGGACAAAGACGAGAGAGCGTTCTGTGTGAGCGTTTCAAACGTGTGTATGTCAGAGTGCACAGCGTGTAAGAGGAAGTCCAAGAGGAGGGGAGAAAGCGAGATAGACAGAGAGAGAGAGAGAGAGAGAGAGAGAGAGAGAGAGTACGCATTGAGAGTATTGCACAGATGAGAGCGGAACGGTAAAGGAGAAAGGGGTAAAGAGAGGTAAAGAGGAAAGGGACTGTGCGAGAGAGAGTGCGCCGGGGGAATTCGATGCCGGACGATCGAGCAATCCGATGATCGCGTCCTAATCGAATTAAACTCGCCAGTTGTGCTTGTGTTTACGATGGGCTGACTCGTCGGTTTGGATTTGCTACGTTCGCGCGATAATGGCCGTACGCGCGCGCGCTCACGTAGCGGTGGCGGTTGGTGCTGGTACCATTCTGCGGTGAAGTGGCCTGTAGTAGTGATACGTGCGAGCTCCGCGTTCCTCATCGATCTTGGTTGTTATCATCGCGTGGAAAACGTGGGAAGCTCGGATCTTATGCATGTATACACGTGTGTGGATCGTCGCGCGTCGTAAGTCTTCGCGGAAGGGGGATTGTTCGTTTTCGCAAAGCTCCGAAAAAAAAATAAGGGATATTTCAGCCGGGCCGATCTCTGTTGTCTCGGTAATTCGTTCGAGTTATCAGTTGATACACGCGTTTTTCTTTCTTTTTTTTTTTTCGTTTTTTATCAAAGTAACTTATTAAAAACGAAGAAGAACTTACGGAAGATAAGAGTAAACAAAATCTAGTTTGCCTTACACATTCTCTCATTCTCTTCTTCAAATTCTCTATAGCGTGAACGGAAATTTACTCGATGTATGTATACTCGTATTGATATATATTTTTATTTGTTCTTGTAGCGGAGACGTGTGTTTTCCCTTGCCGTGCAATTTCACCGAGACACAAACGTTTTATTTGAATTTTCGAAGATATATTGAAATATAAACTGTAAAATGTCGTGTATTATAATTGTCGCGGCATCTCTAATACATTGGAAGGTGAAAAATAAGGAGACATTTTATTTGATCAAAGTTATTGGACATGACAAAACAGAATACGGCTTTGGTCGTATTACATATCATAAAATTTATGTGGCGTATCTCTCGTAAGGGATTTTCTCTGATCTGAATTAGCACGACATTTTTTACTTCCGCTTCGTACTTTGCTT
Organism: Pseudomyrmex cubaensis; assembly: GCA_014825685.1. Taxonomy (NCBI): domain Eukaryota; kingdom Metazoa; phylum Arthropoda; class Insecta; order Hymenoptera; family Formicidae; genus Pseudomyrmex; species Pseudomyrmex cubaensis. Next base: position 16,104 of record QVOA01022460.1, read on the forward strand.
TCAAAATGTCATATCGCTTCGGCGAATACATTTTTGACATTATTCCAAGAGCTTTTAATAAACAGCGATTCGTTTATATTTGTTCGCGTGTTCACAGGAACCAGTACCAGTCATTGTAAAGTGTATATCAATATAAGAATTCAATGAATTAACCGAGGAGAGAGAGAGAGAGAGAGAGAGAGAGAGAGAGAGAGAGAGAGAAAGAGAGAGAGACTAATAATAGGATTATAAAATTGGAAACAACAGAGATTGTATGTATTAATGCACAAAACTGGTTTCATTGCTTTGTTTACAAAATCAAATAAACACGGAGAAGATTATATTAGCTAGATTAAATTAGTAGCTTTAATTATAAAGCGCTCTGGGAAGATCCCCTCAAGCGTAAAAGTTAACAACGAAAAATAGAGATAATACAAAATAAAATAAATATAACAAAAAAAACTAAAAATGAGAGAGTTTATAATAAGAAGAACAAAGAAAAATAAATAATAAAAAGGAAAAGACCAAAGAGCTTGTGGTCCAGATTAGAGGTGGACGTTCAAATATATTAAAAAACGCAGTGTATTTTGGACGTTTTGATCAGTATTTAATTGATGATCATCTTCAGCACTGTTACAATCTATAAAAAATAAATAAAAAGAAAGAAAATAAAAACAAAGCAAAAATAAAAGAAGCATATGTCAAAGCAAAAGTAACAATAGAAAAAGATAAAAATAGAGAACATTAAAAACAATAACAATAAAATTAAAATTAAAAGAAAATAATAATTAAAAAAATTATTTAACATTAAAAATTTATACAAGCTTTTTTTGAAAGTACAAGAAGGCGAAAGAGAAGGAGAGGGGAAAAAAGAGAGTTGTACAGACATTCTGCATTTAATTATCAATAATTCAAACATTGAGAGTTCGGGCGCTCGTACCAAAACTAGTTAGTTGCAACGAACGTCGATTACCGCAAAATCGTTGCACGTGACGCGTAATTTTCCTTCGACACGCTTAACAACAATTAAATTTGTTCGAAATGAATCGCTTTGCATGCGTATACGAGTGCGCGGAATTGCGTTTAGCACACAGAATAACGTAATTTCTTCTGTCGGTAGAAATTTCGACGAAAGACGACTGCGAGAGAGCGTCGAGAATGCCTGCGGTAACGGTTAGACACCGGATAGATCTGAAACCGAAGAGCCACTAGAGAGAGCTCCCGCCGACTCAGTCAAAGTAGCAGGAGTTTGTATAAAGCCCGCAGGCAAAGCGGATCCGTTTACAGGCGCTAATTGTAATTTTAAAGCGATCGAATTCGCCGACGATGTTACGGTGCGGTCGCGCTCGAGAGAGAATTGCGGTTGGGAGCTCGGCCGCGAATGGTCGTGAGTCGTAATTAACAATTACGGATTAATATCAATCAATGCTCGTATCTCGACGTTTCTGCGCGCGAATCAACGAATCCGCAAGTTACGCGGCATCTCTTCAGAGAAATGGAGCGGTGTAATGAAAAAAAAAGAAGGAACATTTTTAAATAGTTCGAAAAAAACGCGGTCTCGAAGGTTTTAATAGTCGAGAACGTCGTATATCTGTCGCGAAGTCAGAACTATAATGCAAGAGATGACCGCGGACTGACGCGCGCGTCATATCCGACAGGAAGTTCTCCGGCTCCGGCTCTATTTTGTTGAAGTCATTCCATTCGCGAGAATAAAGTGCCCGCGATGGGCTGTCAACGTGGGCAGCGACATGATGTACATACATTGCACAAGTAGCGCGCAAACGTACGCGGCGCTCATGCAAATAGCAAGACAAACAACAGTCACCGCAAGTTTCGCGAGAGAAACCCTCTCAAGATACCTCGCCGTCTCTTCGAAACTCGACAGCCGCCGAATAATTCCGAGTTACGGTTTCTCCCCGAAACGCGGTACGCGTATAATTCCCGCGGAGATTGCTGAGTCGGTTTATCTGCAGAATTCGCACGTAAAATATTATTATGAAAACAATCACGCGCAAATGTTCGCTACATGTAAGAAAATATATACAATAGCGAGGTTTCGTTAATTTTTCGAAACACTCCACGTGCCATTTTAACACATGAAAGTATAATATCGAGGAATATTGTTTAAATAATATATTTAGGTATACTTTGTACATGTAATCCCGAAACCGCTGCAGAGAAATAATTTACTATTTATGTGTTTATCGACAAATATAGCACATTTATCCACATATATATAGCATATACAGAGTGGTAGTTAAGGGAGTATTTTTTTTTTTTTTTGCACGAAATGAATTTCTTACGCGCGCGCGCGAATGCTAAAATTTTAAATACAAGTACATTTAAGTGCTCACTATGTTGTTATGCAATAATTGCCTACTTATAGACCGTTTAGTTTTGAGATAATTGTAATTAAAATGTTTAACACGTGATGCACACACACATGTACGCAACTCAAGTTAACGTCCAATTTTCAATTATAACATCTATAAAATTCTTAAGATTGTTATAAAAAACGAGATGATATAGAACAGAAATATATAAATATTATAAAAACGTTTCAAAATTGTAGACTGTTTGGTTTAGAAAATGTAATTAAACAAAGTACGTAACCTACGAGTTTTCTCTTTAATACATTGCTTTTTATGTCTTAATTGAGGAGTCATTTTCATTGTTTACCATATAAATACGCACAAATACACAGCGTCAAAATTTTAAATGCAACGTGACGGTACCACATCTTTATTATTTTAGTATATGTATATCATATAGAAAAATTTTAGATTGTGTAGATAATCTTTAATTACCTTTGCCACCAAAAGTTGATTCCAGTAAGCCAAAATACATAATCGATTATTTACTTTTAAATTATTATTGAACATTGAGTCAATATATTTTATCAAATATTATAAAATGTTTCAAAATTGTAGACTGTTTGGTTTAGAAAATGTAATTAAATTAAAATGTTAATATATTAAACTTTAAATTGTGTATTTAAATATATAATATATTATAAATACATATTGCGACTTTTTTCTCAACAATGAGACTCAAACTTTTGGATGGAACTGATCGCGCTAGTACCTTACTCTAAAAGTTACTCTAAAAGATTTTAAGAAGTGATTTCTCAATTTAAGATAAAAACTTATAACTTTATATGACTGTATATCAGAAATGATTTAGTTTTTTTGTACAAAAAGAATATCTATTTATCTTTCTATCCGGTTCTAATTGAAAAAATAATGTATGGCTTCAAAAGAACAGCCTCTATATCTTTTAAACATACACGAAGTTCATCAAAATAACACGAGTAATTTTCAAAATTTTTGAAAACAAATCGAAATTTTTCTTTTGACACCACGTAGTCTCAATTATTGTAATGTCCAAATAGTTTTGCGATAGACGTACGTGTTGTGTCTTCTGCGATCAGAAACTTCGAGAAATTTGACCTTGTTTGTCTCCCGATGTGTCTCCCGATTTGCGTTTTACTTGCATAGCATATTCAAAATATAATATAAAGCCACTCTCACTTCCCTCGGCAACAATAATACGTAACAATGCTACGAGATAATGGCATCGAGTCGAGCAACTATTGTAACATTCTCTCTATGTTCACATTTTGTATTTGTATGGAAGCAGCCAATAACAATTTGGCCGAATTAACTATTATTTGCGGAGGGAGTAATAGCAACATGTAGAATAGGATTTCCACCTACTGTTCGACCGAGCGAAGTCAGAAATACGCGTTTCGCCCGTTTACTATTCCGTCCAAGGTGGTTACGATCATATTGCCCATTGTCGTGCTTAGTTTCTACAAAGGGTGGTTACCAGCAGTCAGTGCACACAGTGCTGCGGTCTGCCTATGTGGGCGTGTGTGAATCTACGACAGTTGTCGGAAATAAAATAACTCATTTCTTGAGAACGATTATATTCGTGCTAAATTGCTTTACATACATGTACAATAACTCGAATTATTTTGATTCTACATAAAAAATCTTTCGATTAAAAAGATTTTTTTTCTCTTTTTTTTAAATCTTTATAAAAGATTTTTTAATCTGTATAAGAGATCAGTTAGCTCTGAACAACAACACATTGACTTATTTTTCCAAATTTTGTAAATTCAATGCACAACCTATGGCGGCTTATTTTTATGTAACGTATGACTTTTCTGTTACTTTCGGAGCGCACTTTGTAAAGAGAATTTTCTGCTGTATTTCCCTTTTTTTCCTTTATGTAACTTATTATTTTTAATTTTATTTTTAAATTTTGTAATCTTTTATCGCGACTGAGGAAGGCTCGTGTAAGAGCTCGAAACGTTTCGCATCTCATATTGTAACTGAAAAATATAGAAAATTATTTTCAACAACTTGGGTTTGCTCGATTTCGACCTTCTCTTACTGTTATTGTTATTCGCAAAACGAGCGTTTTTTAATTTACTTGTCCGTATATAAGAAATTTATCTCTAACAACAAAATATTCTCGCTGAAAAATTCTCGCGCTTTCGTAATGTCAGTAACAAGTTAAATTCTTTTTTTTGTAGGTTTCTCTTTCCTTTTTCTTTTGTTCTCTCTTCGTATGTGATATATCTTGGAAAAAGAGAGTCAGTTTATACACGATCGCGATCACAGTCAAATATATTTTGATTATAATCCAATGCGTGATCTGTTCGTTATTTTTGTAATTATCTTACATCTGTATAATTTTAATCAGTTTTTTTTCCAACGGAAAGCTATTTATCACGCGTGTTCAATAAAGAGTAACGTTGCGAATATGAAATAAATTACGAAAACAAAAATGATATAAATATATGAGGAGTGATTCATAAGTATCTGAAACGATGCGTAGATAATGACAGTGGTATATCATTGCTGTTGTCGTTGACAAATTTCGTCCTTCGGAAGAACAAATGTGTGACGCCGGCTCATTATCGCGCGTGCGTGGTGTTTGTTTGACAGCTCGCCAAAGTAGCCATTTACGACATTGATGACTTCATTGTTGCTCGGTCATTTTTCTCTCTACCGAACCATTTTATCAGACTTGGAAATAAATAGAAATCGCGTGGGACTATTTGTCGTGATGCTAGGTTTGCATCACGTATATGAAAGATCCCGAATACCTCCCTAACTAATTATTAAAAAAAAACTCTTCGTCCAGGAGTCGAGCCTGGAATTGAAATTGAAGGAATTTTCATTCCCCGAAGCAACAGAAATAAAACATAAGGCAACGGGCAATGATGAGATTGAAAGAGTTTTATCATTGCCCGATGAAGCAATAAAAATAGAATATAGGACAGCGGGCATTATCTATTATCTGACAGATAAAATCGGATGAGGCATCAATTTGAAGTTTAAATTTTGGCCAAAAACTCGCATCGTTTCCGATACTTCAATCGCTTCGCACGTAATATAATGAGCGGTCGGAAATAATAAAAATACATTATTTGTAAATATTTACATGAATATTTACATTGTAATCATGTAAATATTTAAATACATTTAAAATTAAGTTATACATATATTTAGGTACGTATAAGTAACTTAATTTAATTTTACAATTGTGTGGAGAGTGGCAGTTGGAGCAAAAACACTAGTGTATGGTTGGAAAGTATGAAATTGATTTATTTATTGAACTCGAAAGTATAAACGTTTCGACCTTCGATTTAGGTCCTTATCAATATATTCTATAATCGAAAATTATAATTGATGTTACATATGTAAAA
>QVOA01022461.1:0-23714 GCA_014825685.1 Pseudomyrmex cubaensis
ATCCTATGAAAGCTCGTAATTGACCTTTTTGTAATTCTCTTGTTATTTTAATACAGCGAGCGTGCTTTTTGTATTTTTTATTTATACTATTACATTTTAAAAGAAAGTTAATACTAATTTAATAACAAAATCAAATTAAAAAATTCGTAATTTTCTGAGCTACTTAAAAAAGCTCATTAATTAATTTTGGTTTTCAAACTTTTATCGAGGTATTATATTACGAATAGGTTACTTAATATAACGACGGATTTTATAAAATCAATATCTTCAAAACAGTTTTGATAATTAAATATATCTGTATATATGAATAAAAAAGACTATTTGATTTTACTTTATCAGTTAATCTGTAAGCGTTAACTATAATCAGTTATTGTTTACAATATAATAAGCAACGATATTACAGGGTTTGAATATGGAAGCTATTTAGAAGTGAAAGAGTTAGGTAATTTCATCGCTAAGTTTAGAATCGATGCGGACACGGATATTAAGTATTTAAGATGCTGTTAAAGTTTCACAGACTTTCCCGTGAACTCACTACCCAAACGCTTTTGAAGTGGGCAGCTGCAAGGAGTTCTGCTATATATATAAAGCACTAGATCAGGACACTCTATAGCCTAGATACACTCGGAAAATTCTTCTAAATATGTAATCACGCGGCCCAGCCAAGCAGACCGCACATTGATCCTCGCGGATGCAGGCCGCCGGTTAATTCGATTCCTCTATTTCTCTCATCATGCTCTAATAACTCGACGAAAATTAAGCTTCTTGTTGTTTCAGCTCTCTTTCTCTCTCTCTCAATCTGCGCACTTCCGACTTTTTTTGTGTGAGAATTAAATTTGCCTAACTTTTAGTCAAGATGCATATATTCTTTTTACTTAAGTACTCTATCTTTTTCTCGCTTCTGTCATAATCAAACATAGACACGACGTACGTAACCAGTTTCGAAACTAACAAAATCTAGCATATGATTAAAATGACATTGACACGCAATAATTTATATTGATAAGTCGTATGTTCCTACATTATGGCTAAAATTCTGAATCTATTAAACTGATATATTAATAGATAGACCTTTTCTCAAAGTTTAATACCCATGTATATCTATATAAAAATACGTAACATATTTATATGTGATTTTAGACGTGTTATACACACCGAATATTAAACGACCCATACAAGCCGATAGTCCCCTTCCTCTCACACGTTACAGACTTTAGCTCGACGACGACTAACGCACTATAACACAGTCATCCTCAGTCATCTCGCGCAGAACGTTCGCAACGGAAGACGTAGTCGAAAGTTGAGAAAAATAATCAATCTCTATCAAAAGTGTTAGTGCGTAACATTTTTGGTACTTTGTGATTTTCAATGTACGTTGTTGTAAAAAAAAGTTACTAATCAAATTAATTTGTCTTGTTAATAATTAAATTTCTTTTTCGTATGCAAATTTTTGTACAAAAATAAAATATAAGTTTTGTACAAAAATATAAAATAATATAAAGTTGTTAATTGCATTTGAATTAATGAAATAATTAAGTTTGTTGAAGATATAGATTTACTATGTGTTTAGTTGCGGCATAAAAACCCGCAAAAGCATGATAATCTACGCCGAAATCTGTAAGTCTAAAACATTTTATCTGTCTGATAAAACAGTGTTTATATAATATTATAACAAGACAGTGTAAAGTAAATTTTACCGATCCTTGAAAAATATTTTCATCTTTTAACTTTTAACAAATATTTACTTAACAAGTGAAAATATATATTTATCTAACATAAAAATAATATAAAAATATGTGTTTTTTACATTTATTTTCTTTTACGAAATATTCTATCGACAAAAAAATTGAAAAGATGAACATCGTCGGGGTAACCGAAAGCGACTTTTCAACTGTACAAATCCGCGGCAGTTGTTTTGAGAACGAAAAAAGTATTACGACTGCAAACTAACATGACTGGTAAAAAAAAAAAAAAAAAAAAAAAAAAAAAAAAGCGCGTTACTGCGAGCCATTTAGAGAGATCGATCGATCCCGTGAACACTTTCAGAATGATCGATGCACCGTCCCAGTATGTCGGTTTCTTTTTCCAAAATAAAAGACTGGAATCGTTGCCTGTGAGGAGATAAATCACCGATTTTCTTTAGCAGTGTGTATTGAAAAATACGAGAATCATAAATTGTAGTAATCTAGTACAGAATGTAAGAAAACAATAATTATTTATTATCGTATGAATGTATTTAAAAGTCGCTCCTTTCTGATCTTATACTTAGATCTAGAATAATATATATATATTATAATATATTTTTTATCGCTGAGAGCTCTCTTAATATATCGAAATCACAATATTTTCATATTATTTCTATTGTATTTATATAATCTTTTTTAATTTCTCTAAAATTTAACAATAAAAGTGTTTTTTAATTTGCAAATAGTGTTTCTTACAAGAAGAAGACAGGAAACGAGACTCGTGAAACAAGACAATGAATGTTATATATCGTTTGATTCTGTACTATTTTGTGACTATTTCTTTAAAGGGTCTACTGCAATCTTTGAAGCTATATTCCGACCATCCTCCGGATCTGGTAAAATGCAATACTGATTTTGACGTAAGTACTTTATTTACTTATATTTTGCTTTATAAAAGCACTTAATAAAAATACTAATATTTTAAATTACTAAACTATTTTTCTATTTTGATTTACAAAAATATTATATTAAAGCAAATATCATGTTATATTTTATCAGAAATATGTTTGATTAGTAAACCCATGAATATGTAAAATAAATAAAATGTCCAGAAAAGTTTTCCTTTGACTCTCTTTTTCTCTTTTATCTGTATAAAAATTTTAATTTGAGATTATTTTTCCAAGTTTTAGGAAAAAGCTACATTAAAATTCTTGAATATCAGTTCTTTTCTACATGTACACTTTCAATTAATTGTAATATGAAAACACACAATCGCACGCAGTATTAAAGAAAAAACAAATCTATTCTCTTTTTAAATTGATGAAAAAATGTATAGATAAAATGTGATTTGTTGAGAAAGAAATATAAAAATTTTGAGAGAATTTAAGTTTAATAACAAAACGCAATAGAGAAGTCACCTATTAGCAAATAGTCTACGATATTTGATCGAGAATGATATACGTAAAAACTACTTTATCGCTCGATTATGGACGCTCATGTCCGTGATTATCGTGCAGGATATTCTCGACAATTTTCGAGGTCTGGCTTCTCCATAGCTCACCTGTGCCGCCCGGTAAGGTCGGTGGGCGCCTCTTGCGGGCAGCAATGTGCCGCGAACGGATCGCGGTGAGTCAGCAACGATAAATCGAGCGATTTATGAAGCGGTACGGCCAACGACTATTCTCGAGGAATAATGTTGGGATCGATCTACGACGTTGAGGCGGGACGTCAGAATTTTCAGACGTCCATCTGCCTTGTTAATTGTCTCGAACAAGAGTCGGGACGTCTTTCTATAATGATTAAATCGATTCTCGATTGTAACATTTAGAATACGAAGACGCGAACGAATGTATTAAATATGCATTTCTGCATTTACATTTACTCCGTGAAAAATTTTGCTAGCAGTTTTAGTGAATTTTAAAAAAAAAAAGCTATCTGTCTTAAATTATATCTTGAGATTATAAATTATTAAAATCACTGCAACTATATTGTTTCGGTAAAAACACGTTTACCAACATGCCCGCATTAATTATCCGCAGTATCTCTTACAATTTCCTTGATAACTTTTATCGGACGGAGCTAATTTAATCGATCACGCAAAAAGCTGTGCGGCTAATTAATGTCACACTTTTTACACCCATTTTACGATCTAGATACGCTACGGCCATTAGCGATATTACAAGATCACATCGCAACTCGTTACGATAAATTACTATACCATTACGCGAAAATGTGATTTCAAAATAATCTAACACATTTTTATAAGCGAGATTATCGAGAGAAGATTTTTCTATTATTCAACGTAGTATACAACTCAAACTTTACTAAAAAATGAGTATTTATATTTAGGTAATAAACTCTGCATATTTATAGAGAATCATATGAAAAACCATTCCGTTTCAATCATCCGTATAAAAAGAAAGTCTCCTAGTCTCGTAAAAACTTTTTTCTACTTTACATTTTTAAAAGAATATAAAAGTTCGTATACTTGTGGTTTTTTCAGCATTATATATGTAAAACGCTTTTTTTGTAATTTATATCGATAACTAAACATGTTATCCTACTAGAAAAATTTCTGCGAGTTGTTGCATAATTTTTTATTTAGAAATTACGCGAGACAGTTTTGACAGCACGCATCATAAGTGTGTCGAAAGAAATTACAAATTCTTTCAATGTTTTTCGCGTGTAATACGTTGTCATAATAATTCGAATTCTTAAGTTCCGAATTCATTTCAATTCAATTTGCCTATTCGTTTGTTCGTTGCTTTATATTCCGTGAAATTACAAGAAAGAGCGAACATCTCTCTCCTGTTCGCTGTTTAAATGAAAATTAATTCGCGACAAGAAAATGACGTTATGAGAATGTGTCATGTTAAAATGTTTCTTTGCGGATATTAGCAACAAAAGCGGCATAAATTGATCGATCGAATTTCCAAGATTTCATTAAGATTTACAAAGCAACTCGTTGCTTAGATTAAAACGTTTAAGATTTCAAGACAATTTTGTAAGACGCGCTCTTATATTCTTCCGAGACACCTGCTGGTTCGTTCCTTTATCGCATGCAAGATAGATAAGATAGTCGTGTTACAGAACGCTCCGTGTCGTGTGTTTTACAATAGTATTTTAAATATATATACACATGTATATATATATTTAAGATACATGTTGAAGTTTTTCGTTTCTGGCTAAAAGTTCTATCTGTTTTACTATTATTTCTATGATATATTTATGTACACAGTTGTTTGACACTTCAATCAATCATAAAACGAAAGCACGTGACTATTAATGGGATCGATATATATTTGTAAAAATGTCATTTCTTCTCCATCACACAATTGAGTCTGAACGCGAACTGGACACGGGTCCTAAATAACGGATCAAACAGCGGTCGGCTTTGTACAGAACCGACATGTGTAGGACGTACAATTTGTCTGCGCCGGAGTGCTAGCAGGAAAAAATAGTTTTCGATTGAATTTAATGCTCCACGGGTATGCTCCAATCAGTCGGAGTGAACGGGAGAACCGATAAACGATCAAGGACAAAGAGGGAGAAAAGATGAGAGAACGGGCGTAGAGCGAAAAGAGGCGCAATCGAAAAAGAAAAAGAGAAACAACAAAGAGAAAAAAGTTAGGGAGAAGGCAAGAAAAAAAAATATTCCTTGTTAATTCAATGGCATCGGTTATGGGATACAACAAAGTATCGATCGATTAATCGCCAATCGATATGCTAACATGCCTACTCGTTCGACTGATACGTAACAATGCATCTTTCGCGAAGTATTTTTCTCCCGACCAGCATTCAATCTTTTTTCGACTTTACGCTTTTTTCGCTGTCTCATCTAATCGGCTTACTCGTAATACGAACAAACACCCGCGCGCTACTTGAATGTAATTTATTGCGCTAAATGAATAATCCAACGTTCTTATTCCCCGGTAGTTTTCAGACGCACTTTGCTTTAATTTGCCAATACCGTCCGGTTTAATTTGTTGCTCGCAAGCATTTCGCGTTGTGTACTTTTCAATTTCAAACTGCAATTATCGCGAATACTACTCGCGCACAAAATTCAATTAATTTTCTTAACAAAATAAAGGAAACAGATGAGAAAATCTATAAAACTGATTCTTATCATGATACGGACGTCTCATTTTCTCTATTACGGCAATAAACTCAGGCGCCGCTAATTTTGAGGCAATGGTTTCGTTATAAATAAGCCAGCCTTAACCGTGTCCAATTTATACACGTCCCCCTTAAGGGCTCGAGATCCGCGGTATATACCATAAATAGTCCCCCCTATTCCTTCGCTCTCGTCATTTTCCAATCTCTTGCCACTCGCGTTATACGATAACGCGATAATACCGTTTTACATGGTAACGTAAAGGATATCCGAGTCTCCATTTTCGCTGTAACGACAAGTTATCGTGACGTGCATAACGAAGCAGAATGATATTATTTTACCTACTATACATATATAATCATTCAGACAAAAGGGGGTATATCTACTAACAAACCATTTCTTGAAAAAAAACTCTTTCACGTCTTCATTATCCAAGATATCTCGTAAGTAGATAAGAAAAGATACCTAGACGATAGGATGAGATAGGATCTATATTTGTGAAATATATGTTTGTAGTTTCTTTCTTTTTCATTACAGTAATCTCGAGAGATGGCGAATTTCTATAGAAATAAATCGATGTATCAAGTACACGCGCGTGAGAGAGTATTTTAGATATATAATATGTAATTATATCTACTTGGTTATTTTGTTGAAGTAAAAAAAAAAGATAATGCGTTTATATAGTATGCGTTTATATATATTCGAAATTCAATTTTATCGATCCGTAAGGTACATTCTGTTGTTTTTATATCCGAATTTTTCGCACGGTGAAATTGGATCACGCGAAATTTGTCCACAATCGTGCATCGCAATGACAGAATAGTGGAAACAAAAACAAGCGAATAAAAAAAAACGGTCGGTTTCGATTAATCAAAGATTGTCCTGTATTTTTTAACTGAAGTATTTTTCACTTATTTCTCGAATTACTTGGAAAAAAGCTTTATAACCACATTATATATGATAGATTTAATATTTAACGCAAAATTATATTTTTGATGCAATCTCTCTACGAATATTAATCTTTCCAATTTTTGAAAAACATTGTGTCTTTATCTAAAGTTAGAACATGTATTAAATTTCTTTCTGTCGCCGATTTTATTCGAATCTAAGTGTTAGATCTGTCTGATTGTTCTTGTAATTTTTGACAAGTCGTTTTCAATTTGTTAGAAATAAACTATATAACACAAGCGTGCACGTGTATATGTATCAGTCTCGATTTGAACTTGTTGCATTTAACGAGCCTCACTTCATTGTCCATAGGTGCATCGAAAATAGCAATCAACCACATCAAAGACGAAACTTTGTTCGTGTAGCCCGAATTCCGCACAACGAGACTTGAAATTTCGAAGGGTTGAGTTGGCAATTACTCTAGAACTCAAAATACATCTACGAGTGTCGAATTGTGTGAGTAACACAGAACGACATTTCAAATTGACAATAAATTAAGTAGTTTCAATTAAATTTTTTAAACCAAGAGTATCGAAAAAAAAACTGCAAGTGTCAATACGTTGATGAAATTATATATTAGATGTTCTATACTTACATTATTGCTATATCTTCATTGTAAATTGATTTTATTTTTTGTAATTAAAAACCAATAGCAATTTGGCAAGAAAATCGTTAACGTCGAATTTATTGAGTATCGAAGAACCGGTCGATAATTAACATGCCCGATACGTTGTGTGTCTAAACAACGGGACGTTATATTCTTTGAAACGTGCCGTTAATCATGCGATCCGCCCTAAAGTTTGCTTAGAGTCTGGCTTCCCGATTAGGTAAAGAGGTTACGAGAATATATAGGAGAATCTTGACACGTGATCGTTAAGGTTTCAAACGATACGTAGAAGATAGTTTCAACGAAGCTAACAATAATTATCCCGAAGAACATATACACGTGCTGATATAATCTCGCATACATCTATTTTCGATATGCCGAAATATTACGCCGTCTATAAATCACATGACACGCTTGTGCATATGGAATCATGTTCATATAAATGTTACTACGGCACAATACGATCCGAGTTTAGCAGCCGCACTTAATATTACCGGTGAATATACCGTGAAAAACAAAGTGAAAAATAAACGCCGCTGCAAAATTGTAATTGGAAAAATTGCTGATAAAAATTTGCACGGAGAATATGCGCGCGTCCGATGCAACGACAAGATAAACATTTCGGAAACGGTTGGAAAATCTATGTAGAACGATTTCACGTATTTTCACAATAAACGAGTGTTCGATGCTAAAACTCGATTGCTTAATATAACTAAAAATCGGTAAAAGATATGTATAAATAGACGAGACAATGTTTTTTTTTTTTCCACTTATTTTCTGACGGATTATTTTATCTTCGATTTGGTTCTGCAGCCGGTCACTTAATTGCCCTATTATCGGCTAAAAAATAGCTTACTGTAATTAACTTAAATAATATATCGCTCCAAAGTATTGTTCAGGATCACTGAGTAAATACGCAGAGTGCACGTGATATATTCGATAATGAATTATTGATTCGATAATGAATCAATAATACCTAATTGACTTGAAGTCTTTCCGATTTAGAAAAATACTAAATAAGTATCAAGCTAGTTAATTATCTTGTGTGAGATGATACTCTAAAGATAACTACAAATATATTATCACTAATAAAATTTTCTTATTGTAACACAAAACTTGACTACTACTTTTTGTATGTTATTCTGTATTTTACGAGATGTAAATGAGCACATGTTGCGTTACAAATAAAGGCTTTTAAAGATAGCATTAAACGACATGATAACGTGAATGTCGTGCCCTCCTGATAAAATCCGAAATAAATCATTCATTAATTCGTGTTCATTCGCTAGCCAAAGCTGCCGCTTCGATATGGTAATTAAGAGTTGCCTCCTCCCCCCCAGGCGCGATTTAATTCGGCAGAACTCGGCTGATCGATTCGCATCAAGCGGAGATCGGAATTTATCGCCACTTAAACTACCTTTTTTTTTAATTTTCAGCAATTTTGCACGGCGTTCGTTAAAGTGTTGGAAATTCCCGATAATGGTGTCGCGCGAACGATCGAGTTGACCGCCGCAACCGAATAGGAACCGTTAAAAATTTTCAGCTGCCGCTGTCTCTGTTACTTTTTTAATAATCCGTCGAACTTGGTCGAGAAGTGAACAATTGCACGGCCGAATGCTCTCACGATAATATTACGAAAGTTGCTTTACTCTCCTTTCGTTCGTTCGGAATTAACGTCACGATAACACTTATGATTTTATCACTTAATTTTCGTGCTAAAAAACAGCCGTATCGCGAAATCACGCCCGTAATGTGACACGCAGTGCCGGTACTGAAATTGCCGAGACATAAACACCGTCGCCGGAGCGACACATAAATCAATAAAACGTAAACGTCTGCCAAAGAATCGTAAAAATGTTTCTCGCTACTGGTTCGCGATAACGTCGTCAGCGAAACCCCGGGATTTTCAATCTTTCGAGAGATCGATAATCGAAGTGCTCTCGAAGAACGACAAGAGACTAACGGAGATGTAAGGAACATTCGGCCAGAATCATTCGCGCGAATCTATTGAAAATACGGAGATCCTTCCTTCTTGAAAATGGAAATGGACTAGCGATGTTGGATAACAAGTAGCGGCTGACTATCGTCGCAAAGTAAAACAAAGTTGCACGGACGTTATTCAAGTCTCGAGCGAGCGAACAATTCTGCTCGGATGCGCACTTTTTACGTGTGTATTTTATCTGACTATTTTCTCTTACTATACGTTTCCATGCAAACCTGTTCTCTTCGTATATTTTCAATAAGAATGTACATTTGTCTTATTATTTATTATTATCCTTGTACGATTTTAATCTTAATTCTTAGAACGGCACAGTCGTTCTATTCGAAATATGAGGATTACAAAAACACAACAATGCAAGATATTAAATTTACGGAGAAAAAGAATTGCTTGTCGATACGGAGACCAATTTCTTCGATGATAAGCGCATTTATCTTGATCCTTAGAACGACGCGTCTTTTATCGCGACACAAATCTTGCGGTTAATATCGCTTTCCTCGTCGACTCTCGCGAGTTATGAGTTTTTCTCATCCCACCTGACGATCTGAGGAGGAACGATGCTACTACTTTTCTCCCTAAGTATTGAGAGCAGAAAATGCGGAGGAAAAATAGCGTGTGGTAAAAAGAAATGAGACATTCCTGCTATCTCATTCAAATTTTAGAGGATTGTTTATAACGTGAGACGGGTAGGAATACAAATTTACTCGCGTGCACGTTCAACAGAAATAGTATATTTGGAAGGCGAAACAGCAGTATCACCGATATAAATCATAAGTTTTCCTTTCACGAGTTTTGAATATTCGTATGTCAAATAGAATATTAGTAATCCGCTTGCATGTGGAATCGTTTAAAAAATTCGCGAAATAATCGCTAACGAAATACTCTGATATCACGGGAGAAAATAAAGAGATAAAGATTTCAACGTGCATGGGATCATCAGATGATCCGATTGGCACGTATAATGTACGAAAGAGAAGCGTATATGATAAATTCGCCAAAATTCACGTTAATAATGATAATCAAAAATATTTGACCACGGGTTTCGGGCTGTTCCGACGGGACCGATCGGTATCTTATAGCGAAGGCGCGAAGATTGGCTAATTTTGAGTGCGGCGAAACATGCGCGAGAAAAGCAAAGAGACGATAGCGACGACGAGCGAAATCACGGAGAGAGGTGTGTCGGATCCTCGTGAATTCTAATCATCGAAGGTGGTACTTTCAACATGATACGACGGCAAGGTTTATTTGCGCGACGAATTTCCGGAACGAATTAAGCACGAAGCGTCTGACTTCTAATTATAATCGATTAAGCCACGCTGTTTCAATCGTTTCTCTGAATGATCAAACACGAAGATAGAAAGGTTGATTACAGAAAAAAATTGCACGATCATTTTTTATTAAACATATAAGTGCGCAAAAAATAAACAATACTGAATAAACGAATAACTCGTGACAGTGATATCGTGATGTAGGCAAGGCCGTTTCTCATTCTTTTGACGGTGACGACGACATTTTAATTTCATGGGACGTTAAATACATTCTCGAAGACGAAAGATAGAAAAAGCAAAAATGAAGAAAGTCTACAATGAGGAGAAAAGAAGAGAGAGAACGAAGTGACCGTTTTACGGGTCTCAAGAGTACGCGAATTTAATGTAAAGTCTGTGGTTAATTAAAAAAAAAACTAATAAAATAGCAGCTTTTAAATTTTATATAAAAGACTCAACCAGCTTTTCCAACAAAAATTTTTCATTATCTACTTTTTTCGCGTACTTTACTTACACTTTACTTGAGATTTCTATTTGATACTACATAAAAAAATAATATTAATTTGCAATGATAGTCGTTGATGACGAATAAATTCTTCGATTATACAACAGACAAAAAAACATTATTATGCCTTATATAGCCTTTTAAACTAAAATCAAGCGAAATCAAATATAAATCAGAGTGCTCGACGTTATTCTGCAATATCCCAATCAAACTTGGAGCTTTCTATGAATTATTCATGCTACAATCTGGCTGAAATATCGGAAATATGTCATTGTAAAGTCCGCCCGGCTGGACATTGCACGGACTAAATCTTCAAGAGACTCCGTTTCAAGCATCCTATATTTAGTTATTTTTTCTATCAAACAATTAAAACGATTTTATAGTTTGACTAATAGTTTGAAGAAGTTTCCATATATTATACAACACTTATACGTTATGAAAATCTGAAGTTTACTTTGGCATAAATACCTATTGTAAAACTTTTAATTTAAAAAGAAAACAATAAGTTTTTTAATCACACACATATGACTTATACATGCCACAAGTAAATTTACTGAAACGTAATTAAACGCAAGCGTACGCGTAAATACCCGCCGATGATACCCTTCCATAAAACACAAGCACATCGAAAAAGTCATAAAATTCGACCAAAACAAAACTAAAGACAAAAAAAAGAAAAAAAAAGAAAAGTAGAGCACGCTCGTACAAATCGAGTTACCGTGCGCTTTATTTCCTTTTGTGACTCGCGGCAAGTTGGAATTATTTGCAGCTTGCAATCATGAATTTAAAAAGCAGCTTGTACGCTCGAACGTACGCGTGTGACAATAATTCGTTGTGCAATCGAGAAATTATAACCGCAAGAACTAACTCAGTTAAAATGTAATACACTTTGCTGTCACAGAATTTGTTATATACAATACGTAGAAACAAGCACTCACCTTGGTATCTTGTGTAAACAAAAATCCTAGTCTCCGTGATTCCTCGTTGCCACTTTGTATTGCTTCGGCATTCCTCGGCACTCCTTGGCACTCACCATGCTTACACTCGCGAATGATGCCGAAGACGCGTTTACAAATGGCGATCGGAAACGACACTTTCGAACGCGAATATTATACACACACATATATATATTAAAGTTTTCAAATTTATCTTCTTCTTTGTCTTCAAAGAATAGTCCTCTCAATGCACAATAATGTGTACACAGTCCCAGAATGTTCTACGTGTTAAAAACATTCAAAATAATTGCTTCAGAAAACGCGACAAAGCGACGACTCGGCCAACACTTGTTGCAAATACCGAGAACTACATTAATCGCGGTCGCGCAAGTCAAATAATATATCGAAACAATCACGTATTGATAAATTTGTCACTCCCGACACTGTTTTGTACACAATATTCGATTAAAACAAGCAAAACGATGCAAAAAAACGATGCGTACTGATCGCGACTCACGGCTTGATCGCATCTTGACAGTACGACGTAAACGTAGCGGCAGTTTGAATTTCGTCACGTCACGTGATTTGCTCAATCTCTTCAGGTGTGTTCAAAAACTCAGCGAATACAGTAGCGTTTATATTAACCAATCAAAATAAAGAAATCGTTACGTTCTTTTTGTCCTGTCAATCTAATTTAGGTCATATATTTGAGAATTGTTTTGTATATTAGTATTAGCAAAATGAACCAAGTCTTTTGAAGAATTCTTATAATAAAACATACTTCTAGTTTAATAATTTAAAAAAGTTGTTCATTTGCCACTTGGAAAGTTTTACTCGTTTAAGCCGAAAATGTTGATTCAACAAAGATTAAAGGTCTTTTTACTCACTAACGTTACATTTTTATAGTTTGCAGCAGATGATGTCGGTTCTGGCGAAAGCAACTTGTTGGACGGTTCCGGCGACATTGATTTGAATAAGGTAGACACGAGTTCGTCGCAAATTGCGTTCCGGCTTCGCTAAATTGACGCTACAGTGACACAATACATGCGCGCACTAACTAATTATGTGTGTTGCATCAATACTGAACCACTAATAAATGTTATTATAAGGCTTAAGGTAATTTACTAACGAGATTAAAAAAGATTGTGAAAGCATGAAGTATCACCAAAAAATAATCAAAAAAGAGAATATACATTTAATCTATGAAAAATATTATATAAAAATTTAATATATGTGAATCAATTATACCACACAATCTATATATAATATATATGTATACTAATCATTTTTAACAGTCATTTATAATATCTGGCTAATTTATAATTGACGATTTTATAAGTTTTGCCAACGACATTATAGTTTTATGTCCTTAAAATTAACTAATCCATATAATGGATTGAAGTTTTAATGAGAACTTTCTTAAAAGCTCTGGTTTATTAGGAGAAAACGATGAGGGGGAAAGAGAAAGGAGAAATTAGGTTACGCGGATAATCTCGTAAATATCGGGGAGATAATCTCGAAAATTCTGTTAGGATTTAGCATCGGTAACTTCGTCTATCCGAAATGTGTCCTCCGTTTCCATCTTTACCCATCTTTACAGTCCTTATAAACTTTATCATAATCCGAATGAGATTTGAGCATGCTTTCAAAACAGTATACATATAAATTATGCCAAACCATCAAGTTTATCCTCAAAAGAAATATCTCCAAATTTGCGACTACATAACGTAATATCGAAAGTGTATAAGGATAAATGAAATATTATTAGATTATTCGATATTCTCACACTTAATACTGTTATGCGCTCTGTACCAATTAATAAAACAATTACAAGCACAGGATCAGTTTAATGGAAATTAGTTTTCAGTAAATTGCTTTTGGTGATACCTATCTAAAAATTGAATTAGACAGTTTGAAAAACAGTTTGAATGATACTTACGAGTTTGCGATAGTCAATTTGCGCAGGTTTTAAACTCAATAAAACTCATACGTGAATGTAAATGCATGTGCAGAGGAAGAACTGATACACTCTTGGGAACGAATCAGATGTGTTGGTCAGCAGGGTTAACTTCCAGCGAGCTCTAGCGATGCGTCTAATGCGCCGTCGAGAGACAGACGACTCTCCTTTCCGCACCAAATTCCGTAATGAATCGACGATCTGGTATACGTGCGCCACGTGTACACCTTTCCGGAAGTTGAGATGGTAGTTTGTGTTACAGCGTCCGGTGATCCGTGTCGAGCCAATAGCATTTTGATGAACCCGTCTTCGGCTTCGACCCAGTTCTATCCATGCTTTTACCATTTGCTAAATTTATTAGGTCGATCTCCGATTCACAGGTATCGCGATGTCTTCGTCTGTAAAAAAAAATACTTGTCAATAGTGTGTTGACGTGTCCTAAAAATTTTAATGTTTTTACCAACTGCGAACACACAATATTGTTTTTTACTTTTCTTCCAAGTGGAATATATAATATTGGCACAAATGCTCAACGATAGTTTACTTAGCTATTCAGCTCAATTTTGCAAATTTAATTCTCATTTCCGTCCTGATTCTTGATTTTATCTTAAGAAATGTATCGATTTTCTTTTCATGATTCAAATCAAAGTGTGAAAATTGAATTGGTGAAAAACCAAATTTATCAAAAAAGATATAAGTATAGTACTAAAAGAGATTAATGTAACACTTTCTACTAATAAATTTTTTGTTGTTTGTTTGAATATTCAGAGTGTAAATCTCAGAGTCTGTTTTTAGCTGCATATTACATGAGTTGCGTGGAAATATCAACTTTCCAGTAATTATCCACGCTTGACATGACAAATATACACGGAATAATTAAGTTTGCAAATTGATCCGAAATTTATTTAGTCCGATTGCAAAACTCTTTCTCTTTCAAGATACAGCGAAGAAATAACAATAAATGCATATTCTTATGATACAATCCCGCATCATCCCGAATCTTCGGCGAGATTCTGCCGTTTGCGCTCGTCCGGAAATTCAGTCGAAGTTCAGTCGCGGCGGGCTTTTCTTCGCGCGCGGGAAGAGCGGAATTTATTTCACCCGTAAAATCCCACTCTCGTGGAAAGCCCCGGGAATGTACGACGGCAGGATGCAAAGACGCGGTCGTGCATAGGAGAGCTGATCAGGATATGTACCGGGTGAACGATTTCAATGGTACGCCCGAAACGTTCGCGCGGGAGCTACGTGTCGTTACATTCCTACGTGTTACTGCGATCGTGCGGCAGGTGTTACGCGCACGTTTCACGATTGTGTGTTCATGTATATGTGGATGGAAATGCATGGATGCCGACGTAATTCCGCCATCGTGAACGAATATGGAAAAAAATACGAATTTAACATGACGAGCACAGCCAGCTTCATGAAACTCCTCTTCTCGAAACTGAAACCCCAATTCTATTCTTGAAGCGCACATTTTTTCGTGGGTTTTTACCAGGTAAGCTCGTATACACGAGTCAACATGCATAATTATTCCAATTACGATGTGCGCTTAAAATCAACGAGTATTGAAACAGCAAAAAATTTATTGCATGTGTGTACAAATTCACTACAATAAATTCAAAACAAAAGATTCGAATATATTAATAAATGTAATTAAGTTACAAACAAATAAAACCTGAATATTTTCTTTTGAATTTGTTTAATATTATACATATCATTACATTCCAATAGTATAACAAATATAATAAACATACTTTTTGCACGCGCGCGTAGTACTCAAATACGCACAATACGTATATCAAATTCTACACACATGCGTTAAAAA
Organism: Pseudomyrmex cubaensis; assembly: GCA_014825685.1. Lineage (NCBI taxonomy): Eukaryota > Metazoa > Arthropoda > Insecta > Hymenoptera > Formicidae > Pseudomyrmex > Pseudomyrmex cubaensis. The sequence continues at coordinate 15,841 of QVOA01022461.1, forward strand.
AATATTACAACATTTATTAACAAAAAACCAGAATTCTTATTGTGACGAAAAATATGACCTGCAACGAGTAAAGTTTTCTTTTATTAAATTGTTTCAACGATATATAAATATATATACATATATTGTTGAAAAAAATATTAGTTTCTGTCTCTCTCTCTTCTGTTCTCTTACAATACATTTGAAAATATCATATTGTTTGTACTTATGCTACAACAGACATTCGCAAATATTCCTATTTTAAATGACCGAATTGAATCTTTGAAAAAATAGAAACGTTAGTGTCATCTAGTTTTTTGAAAGTAAAATATTTATTTGACATTTGTTATATTCACTGAGAAAAAAGAGAACAAGTATTTAAATCTCATTAAAAAGTAAAATTATAAAGACTGTGAAAATTAACAAAAAGAGATATTTTACAAATGTAATAAGAACTTCTATTTAAAAAAATCTATTTATCAAAATCTCGAGAAAGTAATTTAGACATATTTAAACAAATTTAAAATATTTAGTGATATATAATAAAATAAAAGCGATATTTTTTTATGACAACGCAAGAACATTCGATCAGAAAAAAATTCTAACTGGACGTCGGCTCAACCAGATAAAGCGCCGTCGTTACCGATAATTATCGGAAAACACTTAGGGTTGGTGTCATGTGTGCTAACCATACTGCCTGATTGGCTTGGAACTTCATTAATCACCGTCAGTGCTTGATGTATTATTCGCTTTTAACGTACAAGACAGGCCTGGTATCACGTCTGAGGAACTTTACTTGGACACTGCATTGTTCACAACTGGTGCATGCAATCATTTATACTACTGACTAATTTGCAATGGCAAGTCGTGACAAGATTAGGACATGAGAAAATGTAAGATTGTATTGTAATTACATTAAAAGAGTGTTGATAATATCATATTTTTATCAATTACAGTTTGCTCATGCTTTAGTGTGTACACAGAGATATTATAATTTATTCCAATCTCGTCAGTCTCACTTCAACTAGTTAATCTTGATTCTTGTCTCCTGTTATAGCATTACATAATTTCCCGTTGATGTGATTTCATGAATTTTAATAATGTTATATGAATATTTCGCGAATATTTATGTTGCCTTTTCATGAAGCTAATCAAAAACAGTCGACACATACCCGTATATTGCTTTGACATTGTAGTTTAATGTATATCTGCAATTTGCGTATAAAATAACTAATTAGAAACCGATCAATAAACTGCTATTTTGCTATCTTTGCAACAAAGATATACAAATATAATAAAACGTTTACACTATTCACTTGTTCACCTTTAATGGAATTTTGAACTGACAACCGACGATGTAATCAACGATATACTCGTCCTATTATGTATTATTGATAAGATAGCGTAATTCGATTTTATCGGCATTGCTTATGATACATTTTCAGATTGGTCGAGAGGACGAAGACAAAAGCGAGGAGATTAACCTACCACCATTCATCACACCCCCACCTCCGAATCCAGATTGTGAGTAAAACCATCAAGTAGCCGCAATAACGATTTTTTAACTGCTCATAAAATGTAACGTTATGTCGTAACTTACATGTAGAAGACGTTCAATCTAAACGACATCACATGGTAGCCATAAGAGATAAATAATTGATTTACAAAATTGACACACATCTAAAATAAATTCACAAATTAATTAAATTTACTTCGCATCAATACATCCTAAACAATTAATTGATGTCGCTATATTTAATGCTATTCTGTTTTTCTCTTGTGTTCAAGTTTAAAATGTTTTAGTATCGTTGTCGCGCTTGTGCAATATTTTCCCAATTTATTGCAAGGATATTTAAAGCAGCTTGAAATAAAATATATTGTGCATTTTGGAAAAGTCTGGCAGTTTCTCAATTAATCAATGCAAAGAAACATTAATATTCGTTTTTTTTATCGACATCCCGAACGTAGTAAGGGCGTTAAAAATCGTTTATTAATTTCGTCATAGTCGATGCGCGCTGTCGACTTCGGAGGTATCGCGTCGAAGAAACGATGATAAAATATGAAGCGAAGTTTTTTAATCTACTTTTCGTGCGCATAAATCATTTCGTGCGTCAAAACAGAGAGCGACCAAGTTGCGTGGACTTACGACGTCACATTCGTTTTTCAGATAAAGGTCCGAAAGGTGAGAAAGGTGACAAAGGGGAAAAGGGCGAAAGCGTACGAGGTCCTCCGGGTCCTCCGGGACCGCCTGGTCGCGATGAGGTGAGCATATTACTTCCTATTTCAGAGACTCTTTTATAAACAAATTTTGAAACAAGTATAATGAATACTAATGATAGAATAATAAATTTAGAATAAGAGCTATTTTTATTTAAGTAAATATATACATGTGCGTATGTGTGTGTATATATACCAGCGTAAGATTTTATTAATGAGACAGAGAGGACATGTATTTCCTCATAGACGTGTATAGACACAGCTCGTTACATTAACTCTGGAAACCGCGATCGTGTCCGTAGATCCGAGCGCGGTAACGATATTGAAGGCGGCCTGAATGCGCCTGAATCCGGGATCACTCATTTATCTTGTTATTCGCGTGAGTCAATTTAACATCGACACTGGAGAAGCGCCGTGTAGGTACATTGATTACGTCAAAGCCGTTCTCACACACAGTATTTACTATCTTCCGCCGTTATTACTACGCATTGTACACATTTTCTACATGCATATTTCCTAAATTTTTGATATTTATTAAATGTTTTAAAAATAGTAAATAGTAGTAAATAATTTATTAATTGCTATATTATAAATAAAGTTAAATAAAGCAGTGTTAATGACGATAACAGTATTAAATCAATTTTTGAAGGATCTGCTGGTCAAAATACCGCAGGGACCACCTGGACAAAAGGGAGACCCTGGCACTTGCACATGCAACGCCACGGCCTTAATGTCTTCCTTTACAATGCCAACAATGATACAAGGACCGAAGGGTGAGCCAGGAGTACCAGGACAAGAAGGCAAGCAGGGTTCAATGGGTCTCACGGTATTGATTTTTAATCTCAACTCACAGCGATGCAGATTGAACTTAATGACAAATTAGATGACTTAATTTATCTGCATGAAAAATATCTATGATAGGGTGCGGCAGGACCGCCAGGAGAAAGAGGACTGCAAGGTCCGTTCGGAGCAAAAGGTGACAAGGGTGATATTGGAATACCGGGACCGGAAGGTCCTCAAGGTCAGAAGGGAGAGCCGGGTCGCGATGGAATTCCCGGTGAAAAAGGTGCGCAAGGTCCGCCGGGACCGCCCGGAAAAGGAGAATTCTCTGGTTATGACGTAAGTAGATTACGCTTGAATATGATCTGTCATACCCCGAGGCCGAAAGCCAAGTTAAAATATTTTCCCCGGCGTTTTCTTCTGCGCGGCTTGCATTCGCCATTTCTGTTTATTCCGCGAGATCTTCTTTATATCTTCTATTTCCGACAATAAGTTACAATCTACATAAAACTTTCGTGACAGCTTATATTTGCTTTTTTTATTATTGTTAGCTTATACTATTAATGACTGTTGTAAAAAAGAAACAAGAAAATGAGAAGATAATAATTGTCTGAGAAAGATTTTCTCTCATATTTTGCATTTCTGTCTTTAAATGTATGCGAGAGATATCATTTCGTGAACTTCTTTTGTAATAACTACATACCAAAAAACAACTTGTTGATGACATTGTCATCATTATGTACATATACACACACACACATACACACAATATGAAAAACTTATATAACCCCATTAATGTCTGTAAAGAAACTAAAAGATATTTGTTCAAATGGGATTTCCACATAGTGCAGTGACATGAAAGCAAAAATAGAAAGGAAAGAGAGAGACAGAATATTGTTAACGAGAGATACATGACATTGAAGAATTTCCTATAGAAGAACATTTATTGTATATATGCAATTATATTGCGAAGTAGCGGAAATTTAAGCGCGCCCGACCGTACGAAGTCGTCGCTATAATAAGTAGATAAGTATCTCTATTCAAGAAATTTTCATTATCCGCGTATGAATCTAGCTCAGCCGTATTATTCGCTATTTTCCCTGAAACGGACACGCGGCAACGAGAGAAACTCCGAGGGAAATGGAGACCATATCTTCTCCCGCGGAATCGTCGAGCTATTATCAAAAGTATGCTATTTAAACATTGCATTTGGTACCGTCTACTGTATATTAACTCAGTAAATTATACCAGTTAGTCATTTCTTACTCATATTTTTGCGAATGATAAAACCAATTGGGTGAATATCTTTTTATGCTTGCGAAACTCCGCATAAGCAACACATCAGTTTTTTTACCTACTATACTTGTGAGATATAAAAAATAATACAAGATAAATTCCAAAACACAATTGCAGCAATATTGTTATAGTGTTTATATTATCGTTTCGAAATATACGCAAAAGTAGATCTCAATTCTCTGTCGCGCAATGCGCTACTTTCGGTGTAACCGCTTTTACGTGTAGTGGAACGACAACTACAGCGATCCTACCTCACTGTCGTCGTCGTCGTAGGACGAAGCGACAAGAAATTCGTTGAATGGAAATGGAACGCGTATCGCCCCATCGGGAATAAGAAACCGTGCACGTAATAACGGCCGAGTTGTAAGTCCGATCCTCAGCCTCCTCCCTTTTCTCGTCCACGTATTCGCGTTTCCTGTCGCAAATTCTCTCTTTCTCTCACGTCGCAGTTTGCCCCGATCTATTCTTAACAATGCAGCAAGTCTCACTCAGCTTTTTGCCAGCCACGAAAAATAGTCGCGAATCATGCTGACAGGCTTGCGATATTACAACGATATACGCGCGGCATATGTACATTTACATATATCCTATGTACACGGCGGCAAAAGTTACAACTTCGTATGGACGATGTAGTTCTAGGAACGTTACGTTAGATAACTCGAAAAATCTCTCTATAACTCTACTACTTCTTCTTGTAAAGAACACTTCTCTTCCTGACCTTGCGCGTAACGCTTTCGTAGTTGCAACATTTCCAACTTTCTTCGTAACTGCAACTATAACGTTTCAAGGAGGATACAGAAGAGAAAAACAATTGTCGTAACAAAACCTTGATATAAAGACCTAGAATGTTTGTTTTTCCCTACCATCTAGACATAACGTCTATCAGACGTTTAACTTTGTGGAGCCTACATTATTACTTATTCATTAATTAATTTTTTTCTTTTTGTTACCCGTGTATTTTACATTATTTTCAATGATCCGATCATCTTTCAAATGTTTTCGATTATCTGGATTTGTGACAACTCCATCGGACAGATGTTCGTTTTGCTAACATTCAGATAGTACCACGTGAGACGAGTTAAATCTACTTAAGATTGATATTCCGTGCTGTCAAAGCCGATGGTCCAATTCCGGAAACCGCGTTTGGTCACAAGAGAGAAAAGAAATCTCCGTGCTGTCGCGGAAACGTAACGATGCTGTCGCATCTCGAACCGTCAATTTACCCCCGGAAATGCGGTCGTTTTTCACCTTATTCTCTTGTTACGCGGCTTCCGTGGAGGAAAGCGCAGCAATATAGTACAGAAATACAGCTGCGGAACGAAGGGCATCATCGCGTCGCGTTATCGGGGACCGCATCGCTTCGCTTTATCAACGACACAAAGCTCTGACGCAGATGTGCCCGCATACCGTTGGAAAATCGGCGGTGACGCAATATTTATCCGACCCTCATAGCTAGCTATGAGAAAGATCGTAGAAAAAGAAAAAAAGAGAGAAAATACAGTAACTAGCGTTACAGCTTTTCATGCCGGTGGCACATTTCCAAATGTTACACCGTCGAGAAAAAACCTCATCCAGCCTAGTAATTGTTGGAACGTCGCAACGGACAAAAACTCGCGTTATTTTTCTAGCTGAAAGCAAGGAAAACACTGAAAACTTCCTGCAATTGCAATTGTATAGTAACGCGTATTAATTACAATAATTTATTGCAAGATTATGAAGTATTTTTTTCAGTATTATATTCGTTATTTTAATTCTACAAACTATGATACCTCTCTATACCTATAGTTTATCACGTTGCGACAGAATCAGATGATACTGACTCTGCAAATTAGATTACATCTGTATTACATCTGTTACACATGTATTCCCATGTTGTTATAACAAGATATCGATCATTCGGCTAATTTGAGAAGACATACACGTTTTTACAACGCGTAACAAAGAAGACTTAGACATGATGAGAACCATAATTTTATGTGGCTTACACAATTAAGTAAATACGCGAGTAATTTCAAGTAATGAACACTCACTGATTTACTCTCAAACTCCATTTTGAACGTCACAATCTCGAAAGTGTAAAAGTTTAACTCAATCGTTCTAGAATAGGAATATTGAAACAGAGACTAAATATTTTATGACAAGGATCAACAAACATCAATCTTGTCGTCAGGACAGTTTATGCAAAGATAGACATTTGTGCATACCTTGTGCAACGGTTATCTTACGTGACCTCGCTTCGCATCGGTCCTTCCTCGGATGTGCGAGAGCTCGATTTCCCCGGGGAATACAGAAACCAATTTCTAGGCTGCCTACTGCATCCCGGCTAGGTGTACGGCCAGGTAGGAAGGAAGATGTGCGGATGTTGCGAACGTCGTTGAAGACAGGTTCGGTTAGAAACATTCAATTGAGATGTACACGTGTTTGGATGCCATGTGTGCATGTACGCGCACCGATCGGTTCGGCGCGCGATCTCACTCGAATTCGAATGAATGGAACAAAATGAGGAAAATTCGGAAATTATATCAAGACCGTGCCGCGAAGCTTTACCATAACAGAACTACTTGAAAAAAGAAGCGGATTTGTATGCAAAAGAAACACTTATGTAGGTAGAATAAAGTTTTGAATTGTTTCTGACATAAGACACATTTATTAGAAAAAACAATAATAAGTATATATAAAATCAATCTCCCAAATCGCAAAATTTGTAAGTACCTGCTTGATATAATTTATCATGCAAAAACAATTCAAATCACGCGCTGTCAACAATTGTTCGTGCAACAACAATTGTTAGACCGCTAATCAATGGCAATGCAAACGGCAATGTCGGAAAGCCGGCAGCAAGGCTTTCAGTCTCGCTACGTTATTCCAACGATCTAACGATGAAATTTCAATTATTATGCGCATGCAGCCCAGTTGGAAACCTCGAAATATTTACAGGGTGAGTACGCGGACTGGAGCATTCTGATTGCGCCGTAAATGCCTACTTTGATGCGCGAGATTCCCCTTTTATTAAACGATGCGATCCTAATACAATCCTAATAAACGTTTGATAGCAATATCTATCAATTTTATTGATAGATTTTGTATTGCTTGATACGTCATACAAGTTCTTATTTGAAAATATTTTGTTTATTGGATTTAGACGGAAGGCATCACGATGAGACCAGGGCTTCCGGGGCAGAAAGGTGAACCAGGCATTTCAGGAAACCCTGGTCCAAAAGGTGAGGCCGGGATAGCCGGTGCTAAGGGTATCAAAGGCGAACCCGGTCATAAAGGTGCCAAGGGTGACCATGGCAAGGATGGTCCTAGAGGAATTCAAGGCTTTAAAGGTGAACCCGGCGCGCCTGGCGCACCCGGACTACCTGGTGCACCCGGTGAAAATGGACGACCAGCAGAGAAGGGAGATAAAGGCGATACGGGACCTGAAGGCAAATCAGGATCTCCAGGACCACCTGGTCCACCTGGTACAAGTGTTCCTGGTGGTATAAACGTAGGCGATTTAGGTGAGTAAACATCTCTCTCTTAATATTTTACGGTGTAAAATATTATGGTGTTTTGAGATATGTTTATATTTTAATCTTTAATAATGTTTTGATATTAATAAG
>QVOA01022462.1:0-21810 GCA_014825685.1 Pseudomyrmex cubaensis
TGCATAATACTTTTAACTCTCCCTCTCTCCATCTCTTTCTCAATTTTTGTAATAAATTTATTTTCTACATTTTCGTGTTCTACTTGGAAAAATTCTTTCGAATAACATAACGAGGGAGATTAGGGGGAGACGGCAATTCGGTGAAATTATTAGGAAAAAGAAAAAAATATTCCTTTTATTGTCTCGAAATAATATTAAAAAAACTAAACTATTGCTAAAACTATTTAAAAGACAAAAAAAAGAATATCTCTCCTCTTAACATTAATTCTAGGTTTCCCGCAGTCGCGCACACGCGTGTACATTGTGCGTCCTATTAAAGTAATAAAAAAAAATATATTTTGCGAAGAACCAAATTTAGTTTGTCCGAACGTAAATAAACGTAGATAAACTCAAACCTGTGGGAGATGATATCACGTATAAACACACATAAAAAACATTCTACACAGATCTAATTGTATCTAATTGCTTTTGAGAGAGAATCAAACAACAAACGCGAATAAAATATTCATGAAGGAATTATCAACTCTAAATTCGAGAGAGAGATGCGACGCTCGTATCTCTCCTTATCAGAGCTTTTCATCGGGTAATATAACTTCTCTGCAACGCGCGCGCGGCGTCCTGTCATTATAGATTACAGAGCGGTCGCGAGAAAGTCGCGCGCGTGCACACGCGCGGACACGCGGCTGGCAATTAAAGGCGTAAAAGCGTTCTACCGGATAGCGCGCGTCACGCACGCATGCTAATTACGCTAATGAATATTTATTCAATCGCTGCGTGTAACCTCAGCCAGGCCGCGTCACAAAGAGCCGCGGTCGCACAACGTCCGACACGGATATAACATACGCCGTATATGCCCACACACGTCCCCGGCATACACCGAGGGAGGGTTGGTTGTATGGCTTGATCCTCATGTAACATTTGCGGCCATAATTCCGCGCTTCCTCGCGATACGTTCGCCAAGTTTGTCGTCACGCGTGCCTAATTGCGACATTCAGCATCAAAAACCGTATTAGAGCGTATATTTCTCATAGAGAAATCCCTTACAAACGACAAACGAACGGTTTACGGTCGGTGCATCTGGTAGGTTGCTACCGAAGGAAGGTAGCGGGAAATACGTCATAGAATATCAAATCTGTTTTCCGCTGAAACGCGGCGTATGTGTGTGTGTGTGTGTTTTTTTTCACACGCGCACATGTGTTCACGCGAAAATAATTTTTAAGAGCTCTTTTCACTCGCATCTCTTCACTTTTTGTACGTGCGATGATTAAATATAAAAATATGTATTTTCGTGTTAGCGCGCGCACTTGTATTATTTATCTCGAGAAAAGGCGGAAAACGCGATAAAACAAAAACAGAAGCGCTCTATACGTTCCGGAATAAATAAACTTGAACTAACTTACATTTCTCTCACAGTGTACGGTGCGCTCTTGTTGAAAAAGAGATTTATAATTTTAACCCGAGGTGTGTGTGCGAATAGTCTCGCGAAGCATATGCGTTAGTGGAGGCAGATAGAAAAGAAGAGGAAAAAAAAAGAAACCCTTCGCGTGAGCATGAGAGCGAGAGAAACAGTTTAACATGTTCGCTACGGGATATTGTGTATCTTGATGTAATATAGCCACTGGTGAGCGCGCAGAATCCTGGACGTAGCCAAACGTTAAGACATAATAAGCGTCCCGACATCATAAAATGCCTGCAGCGCCAACTGCCGCTTGATAAAACAAAGTATAACTTCGTGGAAAGTTTGCCGGATGGATGGGCATGCTGCACAGAAAGGCCACCAAGTTTATGTATACGAGGAAAGCAACGCTCGCGGTAGACGGTACTTCGTATAATATTTTCGTTTGTTCCGTCGCGCGATACGGGTCAACATCGCGCAGAACAAACAACATGTTTTTTTTTATATTTTGGGCTTTTTCTCTAACGAGAAAATCTAAATAGTAAAAATTCAAAAATTGGCAAACTTTAATCTAAAATTAATAAAGTTACACGCGAGTTATTGTATTTTGTTTGTTTGCCGAGAGAATTTTATTCGAATTCTGTGTCGCGTTGCGCGCGCGTAAAACAGTTTTAGTCGCTCGTAATCAATTTAACTCGCGCCTTATATTCTCTGGATAGGAATTTTAATTTCGCCAAATTACGCGCTCACGCGCGCGCGCGCATATACGAGGCGTGTGGTGCGCACACACCCGTGTTAAAGGATAATAGGCAAACGAGTTGTATTCGAGTAATTTTCGTAATACATTCTCCACTATGTAAAACGCCCGGGGGTGCATGCCAGGTATTATGCATCGAAACAAAATACAACTCCCGGAAAGTTGAATAGACGGATAGTCAAACTCGAAGCGCGACGAAATGGTTTAGTTTGCGAAAATTTCCGCTCGGTAACTACCCGCGATTATTAATATCGCTTTTAGTCGCTCGGTAACTGCGTTTATTAACATCGTGCGGTTAAAACTAATTTAAATTAAAATTATTTTCCGAAGTTTGGATATATAGTTACGCACACACACACATACACATGTTAGAGAGTATTTTATATCCAACTTAAACGATAGTTTTTTACTGATTTAAAAAACCTGAGTGTAAACTCGGGCAAAAAGTTAAAAATTTCGGTCTTTCTATGAAAGAAAATGATGTCACATTGAACGTATTGTCGCGAGACAGAAACACACAATGTCGACTTCTATACCCGAATGCGCGAATAGGACGCGCAAGATTCCAACGGAGACAAGATTTAATCCGTGCGCTCTTCGGAATTAATTAGCGGAGTTCTGATAAAGCAACCAAAATGGACGAAAACTCTGCCTCGTCGCGCTTAAAGCGACTCAAAAGTAGTAGTCGGCAGCGGTAGTCCGTACTCTTCGGTCCCATTTTACTCGCCACCGTTTTTAATTCCGGTTACCCGACTTTTTGCGCGAGTGGATGCACCGAGTAAAGCTTCCGCGGCTCTCGACGTCGTTGTCGACGTTAACAACAACCGAGGCTGCGGTTGAGACGCCGCGAGACCGAAATATTTTTAAATACACCACGCTCGCGTGCGCAGCAATATATCGTTTCGTGAGACTTGCGTACTGTTCTTAGTGTTATAAAAAACGATTTAAGAACATCGAGAAGTACATATTTAATCAGTGAATTACGTAAGAAAAATTTTTTCTTTCTTAAACACAAGATTTATAAAGTGAGATAAAAATATTATTGATCTCTCTCGATTGTTTTTCTGATGAGATGTAAATTTTCTAGCTTATAACAATATCTTTCTTTAATAGAAGCGAGTGCATTAGAATTGTGTGTATAATCCGGCGAAATAAAATCAAATCGCACTGCGAGTTCAGGAATTGATGTCGGCACGTCCAATATTACTGCGCGCATGTCGTTGTTTTGACGGGAAACAGTAGCGAACGCGGAATCTTGTCGCCGCGCCGCATCTCGCATAGGGCATAAAATGTTCTTGAGATCCGCCGGGATGCATGCATAAATGTAACGCGCGCCGTATGCGCGCGCGGGATGCACAGGCGATGTCACGAAAGCGGGGAAAATAGAAGCGTTGTTCGGCGAGCACGCTCGTAAAATTGGTATGAAGATGCCGTGACGGAGAGACGTACCGCGGTCCGGAACAAGGATGGTCGTTCGTTTCCGGCACGCGAAAGAGGTACTTTTCGGAGGATTTACATAACGCGGCGTTAACCGTCGCAAAATTACTCCGCGGCGCGTTTCTTACTCTTTGTATAAATTTGTAAATGGCTCTCGTTAGAGCTCTGTGCTTTTCGCCGATATTTAACAACACGGAAAAATTGCACTTTCGCGATAAGGATGAGAGAGCTCTTTTACTGGCTACTGGTGAAAATTTCTTTCAGTTTGTTAACACACCGTGAGAGAGTTTTCAAAAAAACGTGACGTATTTTGTTTTTTTTTTTTACATCAATTTTGTTTGACAAATACGGGCGTTGTTTTTTTTTCGATCATTTTTTATATGTTAATCGAAAACCGAGCACACGCGATCGTTATCGCATATATAGCTTTTACATGAGTCGGTGCGAATATAGACAGATGATGGATTAATACCAAGCCGCAGGCTCCGGTTGTTGCAACCAACCTTGTTGTGCGCGTTCGATATAACTGCCATTCGGCACTGTACCCGAGACGGTTCCCCAATTAAGATAATTAATGACCGCGATATTACGCATATCAGGATGAGCCTGGCGGCCGGTTTAATTCTCTGTCAGCGACGAATGCCCGGAATGAATTAAACCGATTCATAATTTCGTGTAAATATTCAGAACGTTGTTCCGCCTGATGTTATTACATCAATTTTCCTAATCGGAAGATCGATCGAGGAGCTGATTACGACAATTTCATTCTAAAAAAAAAAAAAGAAAACAAAAAAGAAAAAGACATCACGAACAGTGCAACTCGCTCGCATTATGTTTTCGCTCGTAAAAAACGTCCGTGCCGCCGCGTTATTTTCGCCGTGAGATGTGTTTTCCTTTTCGGATAACCGAGTGCGATGCAATTCGGCACTCGGGTGCAACGTTGCCTCTCCGGCGAGACTGCGAGAACAACGTGGGCGACGTGCCTTTCTTTTCTCGACCGCCGAGCACAGGGAGCGAATTATCTCCGCCTCGTTTCCCACGTCGTACGCAGCTTCGCCGCGTACGAAGAAAAAAAGAGAGGGTTGCCGCGAAATTTTTCGGTATAAAAATAACGGGCGCGTGCCGCATTATTTTACTTTGCGAGCGATCGTGCCGGGCGTGGGACGCATCGCGCATTGTAATGCGTGCCGCTTCTCCGACCTCGCAAATTGCAGTCGAGTAATATCTACGTCTGTACGTGACCGCGCGTACAGTCGGATTTCGTGTCTCCTCTCGCGAACCTGGTAATTATATCTAGTAGCTACGAAAAATCTCTGATTGCGCGGTCTCTTCGCTAATTAGCCGGGAAATAAAAGTCCGACGGTCGCGTTTACGTCCGGCTTTCTTCGCCCTTTCTCTCTTCACGCAGATTGATTCTGTTAGTAAGTTTTTGCGGTGACGTTCTCATGTGTTAATTACAATTAGATTTCAAGGGTCTCTGAAAGTTTAAAGAGAGTTAAGAGTTACACGAGTTTCACGCAAACAAATAAAAATTAAGTGTAATATAATTGTTTATATTTTTCGAATACTTTTGAGAATATCTTTTTGAGTAAACGCAAACTTAAATAAATGAATGATTTTAAAAAGAGGAAATTTTGTATTTTATTATTATATCGTCAACGAGACAACGAGAAAGGAGCAATTGCATTACGCGTAATAATGGGTACAACACAGAAGTACGGTAGAATTCACTCGAAGATTAACAGATTGAGGAAGCGACAAATAATTTGATTCCTCAAACGAAGTTCTCTCCAGCCTACTCGAAACTATTGAATTGAATTTCGCCGCTTGAAGATCCACCGTCTTCGCTCGCGGAGAACGTTTCTGCTTTGATCTCCCAGAGAGCAAATTGACAAAATTCGCGGAAGAAGAAAGAAATACGTTTATCTCTCAATCGCGCAATCATCGCGTTTCTCTCGTTACATAACAACGTCGAACGGAATTTATCTCTTCTTCATAGATTAGATTCTGTTACGTTCGATGCGCCATCCGAATTGCTCTAACACACAGTCGCGTTCGTCGAATAACACAATGGCCCGGCGATTTATTCAGCCGCCGATATCGCGGCGCGATCCGAGAGGCAACCGAAAAGGATCTGATGAAACTACATAAAGTAACTCATCGACCATAAATGGCTAATAGAAATAGAGGTCGGCGTTGCAGAGCCGCCCGGAACGGGGAACGCCCAGAAAAAAGGTACAGAAATAGATATTGGTCTGATCATTCGCCGTTTCGAAGGAAATTGTCCCATCAGAAGATTGAAAAGGGGATCGGGAATAAAGCTCCTTCCAAGTATCGGCCCCTACGATGATCGGAGCGGGATGCGATAAAGGGTAATATTTCCCGGCCGTAACAACAGTCGAACTTTTCTTTTTTCTGAGTTACAGCCCTTTTCCGGGACAACATTTTCCCAGAACAACGTCGCTTTTTCATCAACTCAGCGATAACTCTCACGCGTCGTGCAAGAATTTCTCTACTTTCGCGAGACTTCATTTTGACGATGTCCGATTGTCGAGGTACGTCATCGTGTGTTTAACAAAGATTGAAATTATAATTCAATGTCAATCTTCAACATGCGCGGAAGGAGAAAGAGATTATATTAATATTCTTCAACTTCGATGACATTAATAATATACGCCGCGGAGAAGCAAAATGCCCGAAGATGTTTGCGACCGTCGTTACAACAACTGCAACATCGTCGCTTTCCTTGCCTCTTTTATGGTAGCTCCTTTTACGGTTTCTCTCTTTCTCGTGCGTTTTTCTCTCTCTCTCTTTCTCCTTCTTTTTAATTCGTTACTCGCACGGGACTCCTCGTGTTTCTTTTGCCGCGCGAGAAAGACAGGAATCGGCTCAACGTAACCTTCTCCTCACGTCTTGTTTCGCTCTATCGATCCGAGAGCCAAAGCCTGCAGTTATCTTTCACCCTCTTGCCTCGAGCTAGAGCGTAATTAAACGAGAAATAAGGGGTCAGGATCTGCCTTTAACGGATCCAAACATGGGCTCGAATGCGCACGTATATTACAGCGAGCAATAACAATGATTAGAATCTTTCGACGTAGGAATTTAAAACCCCAATTTTCGAGAGAAGATCCCACTCGTAATATCTCACGTGCCATCATCGTCAAAGAACGCGACAAACGAATGTGTGGTCTGTCGAGATTCGTGAAAAACAAATTCGCGCGCTCGACGATATTCAACGCTGATACTTCCGGGCTTAACTCGGTCTCTCGGTTGTTGCGGCGCTTCGATTATACGGCGAAGAAGCGAGCGAAACCATAATTAGAACGACGCGTGTTTCCTGGTTGCTTGTTATTTTTAGGCGGGCGCGAAATTTCCAAGCGCGCAAATTGCTTCCGGCGCGTTTCGTCTGTCAGAGCTGGGCCATTTGTCACCGCGTGGATTCAGGATGCGCGGCGGGCATAAGCCAGCCACCGCGCTAATAATGACGGCACAACGTCGGCTAACTACAAGCTCATCGCCGCGCGCATTCATGAAGCAATATACATGCATTTACTCGGCCACCGCACACCACTCTGTCTGCACCCGGTCTCGCCATCGCGCCGCGACGTGTCGGCGAGCTGTCCTGGTTATTTCGCGCATGTATCCAGGACCGTTTATCCATTAAAGCATGTCCTTACACGATCAATATTATTGCGCAGTAATTATATACAACGCTATCAATAATGCACGGTATTATCGATCGGCTGAAGGGCTTTTGTAAACACTGTTGAGAATTTAATCAAGAAGATAAACGGGATTAAATGGTTAAACATGATTTCGATCTTATTGTTACGAAACTTGTAATAATATTTGTAACACAAAAGAAAGACAATTAACCTTTCGCCGACGGACATGGATCTCTCAGACCCACTTAAAAATTGAGCATCTGCGTCTCTAGTAGAAATTAGTTTTTTTTTTTTATGTAACGCTTGTATCTTTGAAACTACTAGAGAGTTTTCAATTTGTTTTCTTTTGTTGACGCAGAATTGCTCGAAACTTTCGATTAAAAAAAAAGAAAAACAAAATTGAATAAATATTGATTTTTCGCGGAGATATTCGATTTTAAAAGTCGCGTGGGTCTCACAGATCTGCCAAACTAGCAGGTAATTTTTGAGGTCTGTCCACGAAGAATTAATAACGATACGATATTTTGTTGTACATAAAAAATTTTACCATACTTTTTAAAACATAATTAAAGCATGATTCACAAAAGTAATCTCTATCCGACAATCGAACAATTTTATCGTGCGACGCAACATATAGAATTAAAACAATCAACTTAAAGTCTACTATCTTTATTAAGAGAGACTGAAGTTGCAAGTAAACGGATACATTACTTTATTCGCTCGTCTTCTTTCTTACTGAGTGACTCGCTCAGTCGACACGATCAAAACAATACAAAACAAAAACGTTTTCATTAGAAAGCTTTCTCGCGAACGTTTTACGCCCGCATATTGCCCCCAAGCGCTTTTGCGTGCATGGCAAAAGTATATTACACGCTTAATTACGAAACGTACAATGTAAGCTTACAAAAGTTTCCATGTACTGAAAATATATGCTTCTTCCCGTTACCTCTTTCTTTTCTCTCATTTCGTTTTAGCTTGGCAATTAGTTAGATTAACAGAAGAAACAAGAATATAGTTACTTACTTAGCGTGAAGAAGAGAAATGAAACAAAAAGAGAAATATTTTTAATGCAGTAGGAAAATTAAATTGAGAGAGATATGTATATATATATATATACACGAAATACCGTGAACAATATTCGAGGAAATATATGGAAGAAAAGATATTATAAATGCAGAAAGATAGTTTTTTTTTTATGGAAGAGCGAGAGATACAAAATATTTGCAAAAAATATTCGAGGAAAACGTATAAATAATTCAAGAAAAAAAAGGAGAAAAACATGATTAAGGATACGGGAGCTTTCATCTACAGAGGCAGCCTCCATTACACAAGCAATATACTGCGCTACCGCCAAGGATAATTTCACGTAGCGTAAAACTATCACTGCAGCGCGAAGTGGCTTTACTCTCGTGATATCCGCCATCGTTCCTGCTCGGTGGAACAAAAGAATCGCTACGGAAACAAGAGGAGGAAGAGGGGAAATCCGAGGAGAAGAAAGCAGGAACGTCAGGATGCAGACGTGACGCATCGCACAAGAACGGCGGTCGGGGTTGCTTGTCGCGTCGTCGTCGTCAGGCGAAAAGAAACGCGGCTGGCAGACCGCGGAAAGAGCGAAGGCGGCTTGTGCGAATATGTCACCTGAATACCGCGTAATGTGTTCGCAAAATGCCGGAAATATAAGCGAACGCGTCTCCGACACCCACGGGAGAACTGTCGTTTACATAAATAGCTCGCGCTCGCTCGCGGGATTTCGCGTGTGGCCGTCTTGTGTGTGCACGCAAGTTACTCCCTTTCTCTTACCCTGTCTTATCCTCCTTCTCTATCTCTCTCTCTCTCCCTCTCTCTCTCTCGCTCTCCATCTACCTGGTGTGTACGTGTCTCAATATTTGACGGCGGAGTTTCCAAGCATTTGCCTACCAAATGCGACCAGGCGTCTCGCATGCTCAAGATCCCCAAGTGTGGTCTACGTGCTGTGCAACGGGCACGATGCCTTCCGGATGTGGACCCGCGAAGCGATCGTCCGTAATCGACGACTATGTTTCGTTCACCGTGAAAGCGCTTGAAAATATTTTTCCGCGAGTTTCGCTCGTGCTTTTTTCCCGAGAAAAACATGCCATTTCTTCGTGCCGATAATAATACGAAAATATACTAGTTCCACATGTAGAGTCGGTGACAAGAAGTAGAAAGTGGATAACAGGCGAACGTGTGCAAATCAGGACGTCAAATTTATTATGCGTTCTGTGAAAATCAATTTTTCAAAAATAAATCTTCAAACGCAAGCTATACTTGTTTCTTCGCATTTTGTAATTTTATAAATGTAACAAAAAACATGTTGTATGAAGACGCGACTCACATTATTCGAAAGCTTTTTCTCTTGCATGTGGCATGTGTATGATTACGATGTTTGTATCTCGCCTGTATTTATATGCATATCGGTACTAGACGCACAATGTTGGTGAAAGCCTTCGCGCTATAAACGTCAATTACACGCACCTCGTTTCTTACTCTATAAACTCCGGACTTCTGTATAGTTCGCCGAGGCGCCGCGAAACACGGTAGCGATGCTTTAACGCGAAAGCTACTTTTGACATATCTTGTCGGATATTCGTACCTTATCCCTCTTATTGTTGGTTTAGTCGAATTGCAGAATATCCGGAAATTTGAAGGGTAAAATACATAGAACTTCTTTCAAGGAAAAGGCGGCAAAGTTTCACCGACTTTAGGAACGATGTCTGCACATTACCAGAATAAGTAATGAGAAAGAAGTCTCGCGGAAATGTTCTCTCCCACGTTTTTACTGCAGTAGTCGTTTTTTTTTTTTTTTTAAAAGAACATCTATGTTAGAAACACGCGCAAACGCAAGTTTTCTCACGGAAAGCTCTTACAATACGAAACTTTTTTTTCGGACACGTGTACATGAAAAATTCATTATTTATTACAAGAACAAATCACATAGAATGCTGAACAAACTTAATTATTCACCGTACTTCGTACTTATTACACGATCGACCGTAGGTTTTACCTGAGAGACAGGACACACAGTTTTTTACTAAAATATTTTTCGATTGAATAATGCATTTCCTTAGCGATTTATCTCATTAAGTTACAATTTGACTCAAAATGAAAGAACTTTTCAACTGCTTTGCAATTAAAATTAATTTCTTCAATGTCCGAACAATAACTTTTTGATTACTCTCGGTTCAAGTGTTTGCGGTAAATAAACGTCTTTCCTATATAAATTCAAAATTAATTTATTTCACATAAAAATTCTGTTTTGTTATTTTTCGCGTACATAATTCGCATCGAGATTGGAAGTGAATGGTGGCCAGCTGCGATCGGGTCAACGGTCGACGTCATAGATACTCGATAAGAACGCACGATGACCGAGCGAACACGGAAGAAGCTGGCTTTGCTTCTCTCGTTGGAGTTTAGAGGTAGCGAAGAAGGTCAGCGACTTGAGCGGTACCGCGACCCTGCTCGATCCCTCCTGCGTGTCTCGCTGACCACGGCTTGCACCTCTCGGCGCCGCGGAGAGAGAGACTGGTCTCTTCATCTTCACACGGCACGTCCTTAGCCGATGAGTTTCCATTTCCTTAACTACTCATTGCCGCGCGCCAGAGGATAACCGCGCGTGCGCGCGCGCGCATCGCAAAGTGGCATATTGGATGGAAGAGGAGAATTCCCGTATATTCTTCTTTTTTTTCCCTCTTCCCTCGGCGCGACGGGTATCCGGTTGATTGAAAAATCTAATTCGATTCTTGGCGGGTGGGAGAAACTTCTCAGTATGCACAGAGTATGCGGAAGCGAGGCGATTACCGTCGTATTATTCGTCGACTGAGTCGCTTGAATTAACATTATTAACTCTATCTCTCGCGGATGTAATCAAAGATTCAATTTGCATTTTTTAGACTATCATATTTTACAGATGAGGGTAGTGTATGTGTCCGAAGGGAAAAGTTTTTTAACTGATAGATTTTATAAAAGTGCATTTTATGCAAAATATTATCGAGTTTCGAAGTCAAACATCTGTTACTTTGAGCAAATTTGACGCGTATCGATTTTCAAATTATCCTTCTTCATTTTTCTTGCTCTCGAACTGTTTTTCAATTTTACGAACTGAAGTTTGATCTATTAGATGCGTACACGGAAACAAAATTTTGTTATTATGTAACCGGCAAGAAATATTTGTTGAGCTTCTGCTGAAGTTTCTGTTTCATTAACAAAATGGTTTGTTCGCAAAGTAACAAATTTAATAAGTTTAGCAAATTGTTTTTTACCAGCTAGTAACATGACTAGTCTTCTTGTTTCCAGCAAAAGTTTTCTGTGTATGTATCTCTATATACGGGAATACTCTTTCTCTCTCTCTCTCTTCTCTTTCTCCTTCTTTTTTTATGTACACACATTGGTAGTACATACATCTGTCAATACGTTTGTCTATATAACACAGTATAGATTACATTTTCATATCTCAGAAAAATTTTTCAATATTTGTTTAAAATTCAATATCACTCTCGACGTTGTAAAGCACGATCGCTCAAGGGAAAAGTTGCGAAACAAAATTATTTAATTTTATGTGAAAGATCAAAAGGTTGCGAGTGTTCCCTTGATATATTTACGTCGGCTGCCGACAAAGCGCGTTTCACTCGCAGGATCTTCTTTCCGTGACCGGAGTTTGTAGGCTTTAGTCACACATTGAAACCGTCCGCCGGGAAGTGTACATTATGACTCGTTCCCCCCCGAAGTAGGTAGGTAATGGCTGAGCCGGACACGACGTCGTTTGCAAACGTACAGCTTTGAAACTGCTACGGCCACGCGGTTCTATGAAATTAGGTACGTGTCCGCGACATATCCTTCCAGGCAACGCGAAATGACGACACATGGGTGTCTTACTCTGCGCTGTATATTATCCCGTTTATTATGTTTATTTCTGCGATCTTTGATACACACATACACGTACACACACGCGGTGCGCGCGTTTTACGCTCTTCGAAGCGACGAAACACATCCCTTAACTTTAGTCAGCTTCACGGTGGAAACACATGCGAAATTACGTCGGCATTATGTCATTGTTGCCCCAACTGTTCAAACTTTGTTAAATAATTTGCGTGTCTTACTGTGAATGTAAATTTTTGGGAAAGTTTGACACGTAATGAAAATTCATCGCGTGCGTGAGTGTCAAAAGCAATGTGGATTGTATTTCAGAACAAATTTTTACAAGTACACAGAGGTTTTCTATTTTTTTTTTTTTTTCCATAGTTTTCTTTCAATTGGCATTTTGTATTGCGTAATTTGCGTTTCGATAATACAATCTCTAGTTCATGTTGTCTGTTTTGAAGTGAAACGTTTCAAATTGTGGCATTTTCTAGGTGCGATTACGGGTGTCGCGTAGCGCGCCGTTTAATGCTTGGTATAATCAAACTCGTGTATTTTCACTAGAAACATGCGAGCGTGTGCGACTACAATCGCCCTATGGCGCGCGGGAACGGAAATGTAACTAAACAAACGCACGCTCTGGGATCGCTAAGTGTTTGCACGAGTAGGTGAGCTGTATTATACCACAGTTGGGACAGCACGATATATACGTGTGCGAATGTGTGTGTGTGTGTGTTACGTGAATTCTAGTCGCGAGGCAAATATTCGCGCAATAATGACATCGGTGTTTTTACGACAAGCTTTTGTCTTATGCTCGTTTCAAAATACGCAATATTTCTATTTTGAACGCGCATCCTCTTCATTATTATTTTAAACCGATCTGCGTTGAACGAATACATGCAAAAATTACAGTTAAAAACAAAGTAATGCTTTTCCATTGTATTGAAGTGTGGCAGATAAATTTTGTTATCAAAAACAAAAATCTTTAATCGATTTACTAGTTTACTAATTATCATAATTTCCGTGGCTGGTTGAAGGCAATTTGTGTAATGTGTTTTTTAATTACAAAAATATGCGTAAATAAAACTGCACTTTACGTTTAAAGCGCACAGAAATTATATATTGGATATTCGCAAACACATACTGGTTGCCTCACCGAGTAATTTGCTAATTGCATCAGGACAGTAACATTTTTTTCTAAAGTCATAACGTAATGGAAAGTATGATACAAAGTACATTAAAAAGAGAGATTGATCACACATTACCGCTAAAAGCTATTTCCACTCTGAACTTTCTCTATGTTTGTAACGACGAATGAAAACGATAACACATATTGACGCGTGTACGTGGAGTAATTAACAAAAACGATCGGCAAAACAAATTAGTTAAAAGCAAAAAAAGAAATAACGCCATATTTCTAAAATAATATTGTAAGAAAACGCGTCGAGTTAGATTTAATTCACGCCTTTGTGGTCGAGGGTTAAACTTCAGCTTTAATGAAAGGTATAATTCCTCGCACGAAACCAATCGATCCATTTTGCGCGAGCTTTGCGGGCAACGATGGCGCATCCGTTACGAACGCCCGTTAAGGACGTGTTTCCGTTCGCCACGTGGCTCAGTTCAATTTCAGCATTTCGCGTCCGTGTCGGCAGCTTTAATTATCGTTGCACGCAAGCCTCCGGTGAGGCATAAGACTGGCGGGTGGCAATCCACGATAAACTGGACCGACTGTCGCTCACCTGTCCAGTTGGCGGCGCACCGACCCGAAGAAATCCGGTCGAGCTAACGAGATTGAGACCGCAGATTGTGTTACCGGTAAGTGTCTCAGTGTTTTTCCTTGTAATGGTCGTGATTATCCTAATAGCCGCGAAACCAACGATTAACTCTAAACTTTGCAATGCAATCAAGAAAATTACGCGTTTGTTTTCCCATCTTTATATTCAATTTTTTTAGTTTTTATTTTTGTTTGCGCTCGGAATGCGCGCGTTCGAATAACCGTTCAATATTTTAATACATCTCTCGAAATATAATGCGTATATATGTCGAGTAAATTAATAACGCGCGTAGCAGGAAGTTTTCGATCGTTATCGAATAATTAAGTGAATTATGTTCGAAGATTAAACTTCAACTTTTTTTTTTTGCAATAAAATTATGAATGGCAAAGTTTCTATCGTTCGCGATGGACCAGATTTGCTTTGTATAGTACGAAAAATTCAATATTAACTCAGCGAATGTTCCATTATCTGAAAAATCGATTACCCAAGCAAACATTCGAGTTCCAATAAATTTCTAAAATCGATATCATCCCATCGTAACAGCTATATGTTTGAATAACAGTAATCCTTGAAAATGTCGATATTTAATAAAAATACAGTGAGAAAAGCAATTTTCGATACTGTTTCAAATAGCAGCAGTGTGAAGTCTCTTTTCTCACATACGCATTCGTGTAACTGGAGAGGGGGAGGGAGAAAAAAAACTGTGAGTTCTTTATTGAAGCGATGTTTCGCATTCTTTCTCGAAATTCTAACGAACATCTATCCGTACGTTATTTAATAATGCAAGTACTTGTAGCCGACCGATATGTGTTTCAATATTTATATACGTTTCAATATTTAACACAGAATTAATAAAATTGCCGTTTCCGCTGAAGTGACTGAATATTTATCTATTGACTGCACATTTATGTAATGTAATGTTGCGTGCGAGCATTGATTTTTTTCTAGAAGTTTGTGTTTGCGATCGTCCGCGTAGAAAAAGAAAACCTTTTGTATCATTAAGATCCCCTGACTGATAAATAGACCGAAAACAGAGGGGAATTAAGAGGAACGTTGACCACACGCCACAATGTTAAATTTCGACAATCACGCCAGCATGGAAAGGGGAGGAGAACGCGCAGCGTGTAATGATACCGTAATACGTAATAAGCGACGTTGGCCAACGGGCATTAGGGACGAAATCCTGATTCACGCTCGAATTTACATTTTAATTGCATTACGTTTGACAGCGGTATTAATTTTATCGAGGCGACCGCAGGAATTCCGATATCTTCGACGTGAACCATTGGCTCGCGCGCCGCTTCGTGTGATAGCGCGCCGTAATAGATCAAAGCGAATCTAACGCGAATTAATTGCTCGTGCGCGCACGCGCGCGCGCGTCCCCCTCAAAGAATTATTACCGTGACTTGTGAAAGGAGAGACGTGTATTGGATATTGTGTAGCTTTTTCGCTATGGAACGTGTGAGCGAGAACGTATCGTGTTTGTCCTCCCTCCCGCGCCGATAGGATAAAAGTGTGACACGCTCCGCGCTCTCTGAGTGAACCCGGAAAAATGCAGAGGAAGAACATGAATGCGTATATAAAATTTCATCGGCACGATCCGCGCCGGTAATTAAAACATCAGCGTGTAGAACGCACGATGGCATAACGTTGCCGGGAAATAGGCCAGAAACAATCAAATTCGGAGAATACGAATAAAATGATGAAATATTCATGCTACGTAAGCGAGACGTGGATTACGCTTTCCATTTTTTGGCTGACGATCAGAGAGGGATATTTATTTTGCCAATGTGTTATTGGAGCAAACGCGCTTATCGCGGAAATTCCATAAATTCTGTAACCTTTAAACTCATAGATTTTTTTTAACATTCTACCTGCAAAGTTTAAATTAAGTTAAAATTAATCGTTGATTTCGCGCTATTATGAAAAACACTAAGACACTTACCGGTAACACAGGATCTTTTTTGTTTACGCCTTTGAATTCAATGACGAATCAACATTCTTTTTGTACAAACGCACTTTGCTCTTTGTACGTTTTCGCGTGTGATACAAATCTCAATGAGAAACAAAACGATGTTTGTTTCTTTTCTTTTCTTTTTTTTTTTTTTTTTTGCAATTAAAAAGAGTCCGTTACGAGTTACGTTTTAATTCAAATTAACATAAGTTGTAACAACAGAAACAAAGTATCAAAATGCATGATGCATAAAAAAATTGCATTAATATAATTAAATTCTAATTATCATATGAAGCGCTCGGTGCATTAGCGTGACTAAGGGTTTTGATAGTTTTCTTTTTCCTCCAGTTTATTATCGGATCGATATTAACAGAATGCTGCACGTCCTGTGGCGTGCAACTTTATCGCAGATCGCGCGGATAATTAATAACCGCGTATACAGCCACGACTTCATGCAGATCAGCATCTTTAATGGCGGTAGTATCATAGATGACGGTGTGTATAGCCAGAAACGATATTGACTCAAACAGAACGTGTTTACACGCGGCGCAAGCATGAACGGGGAAAATTTTGATCGCAGCGCATTATCGTGTTAGTGGCTCTACATACACACGAAGTAATTACTTTCAATCATCGAGGAAAGGGAGAATATCCGCTAAAAAAAAAAAAAAAAACACGCACGCGATAGTCAAAGAATCGCTCGGAGGCTATCGTATAATAATGATATCTGACATGTGGTCGACATGTGTTTCTTGCTTCGAGTCTTATGGAAATTTCGTACGAAATAAGCTCATTAAATTTCCACTCGGAACAATTTCGCATGACCCCGGGCCTATGCCACAAATTATACGCGATCAAAGATCAAATGTGTCCGAATTATGGTTTATATATATATATATATATATGTGTGTGTGTATATACATGTATGTATATTCTATATATATATATATATATAATATATATGTATTGTATTTCATTATTTATGTTACACAATCTAGTAAAACGATGTCCTGTGTAATTTTAGAACTGTCGTATTTAACCTTCGGGCTATAGATCACGAAAGGTGAGTTCACGTGCCGCATCGTATTAATTTGCATAGATATTACCAATTGTGGCAGATCAATTGTCATCGCGGGGCTAATATAATTGACTACATCGGTAGATAAATATCCACTTTAGGGAGACATTTATTATTCGACCGCGAGTTAATCCACCTTGTGTGTATTTGTGTGTGCGAGACTAGGTCACAAGTACAGTTAAAAGTAGGTATGTGTATTTGAACAATATTTTAGTATATTCGGCACATAAATATGATATGCCAACACGAACAAACTTGTCTTTTTTTTTTCTGAAGACTTAATTTTCGGATTGATCGAAGCACGAAGCAAGTAAATCTTCTCGCGAGGCCTCCCGAGATTCCGTGGAGCAGAGCGCGGCTCGCGAGGCAACGATAAGCCACAATAAGAGGGAGCGACTCCTCGAATGAATGACAGAGCCGCGAGCGAATAGTGTAAGATGGCTGCTAATTAATGGGGGCATCCATCTGACGTCTCGTCTTGCTACTCACGGGCAACCTCTCCCGTCCCGTCTACGTTTCTCTCACCACAGGTTGGTTACAAGTCTTAACATCGTACGCGCACAGGCAGGATCGGCTGCCTGCCTGCATCAGCGACCAAAACGATTTGTAATCCAGCTAACCGTGCCCAAAGATTGAGAGAGTCGACTCGAGCGGTCCCGCGGCGCGCGTTATAAATTGGTTCCGGTTTCGTCTCTCGCCAGAGTCCCACTTACGCTCCACAATCGTTGATATTTCGACGTTTATTTAACATCATATTGAACTCTGATCCTTGATTAATCGATATCAAGGAGAAATATCAATTGAGCGCGAATATCTGCACTTCTGCCTCACCCAGTTAAGTTAAGCGGTGAGATTCAAATCGAAAGCTCTTCGATAGTCCTTCGGGTAAAATATTCTGCATCGCATACGTAGATGAAATGTTAAATGATTTAAATATCGAATTCGTAACGTGACTGCTACTACTTACAAAGAAAAAAATTTTTATCGCGATAACAATTATTATTAAGAAGTTTAGATGCTAAAAAGTTTGTGAAATATATACGACATCATATGTTACATTTCTCAATCTTGTTAAGTTAATTTTCATATTATAAGCTTGTCCGTCACGTAAATGTATGTTTCTCCAAGTAATTTGCAGTTCAAGTTGTTCCACACGTTACCTAGCTCGATGCCAGCTATGTACGGCGCGAATGTACGGCGGCGCTTGCGTCAATCGATAAACAATTAAAACGACACTCAGCATGCTATGATTAAATTACATGAAATTACGTTTGGCCATGTTTGCATTTCTTATCTGTGCGCGGTAATAATTCGCATGCAATTAGATACGAATTATGCGAAGTAATTGTTACTTCCTAACGCGCGGGTGCTTTATATATATATATATATATAATGCTCGAACGTAATTAAAAATATCATGATATTTGAAAATACGTACCTTCGTAAAACAACAACGATAAAATAAACGCATAGGTTACAGGCTGCTAAAATCTCTATACTCGTTGCAGTACGTGCACATAATTTTCCCCGTGGCATTTTGTTCTCAGTGCTATTCTGAGATTTGAAACTTCAAACTTGTTTACTAAATGACGATGATGAAGATTTACGAGAGAAATATCGAGACTACTAATAGACTTTATATTATGTTGCTTAGAGAAAGCTCTGAAACTTTTATAAACAAAATGCACAATCAAAGTAATCTTCCCGTAGATGCTGAAGCAATATTGCTAATATAATGCTGAGAGAACGACGCGCTTGATATAATGAAAATCTTGCCATCATACGACATGCGTTTGATCCTCGGTGCTTAATATATCGAACGCACTTATATATTCTAAAAGATAATTATATATTCCGTATATATATTATAGATTATGTCATATTTGCGATGTCTGCCTCTCTGGAAAAATTGTTTTTTCACGAACGTTACTCGACAAACTCCAAAAAGAATTTTGCAATTATCTCACAGTCGCATACATATATCACACAGTTTTTATTTTTTAATGAAGTTTATTCGTATCAACAGGCATTAATTAAAATGAACGAGAAAGCACTTTTACATGTAATTTTATGATCCTCAAATATGCGTAGTTGATCAGAATTGCAAATATTTACAATCTCATTTATCGCACATTATTATCGGGATATATTTTTAAGTTTCGCGAATCTCGAAATGTATAATACCTTTGCAAATAACGATTGATGTTCGCATATTTGCATTGTGCCACAATACAGTGAAGATGCAATTTAATTAAATGATTTCGCGAGAGATTAAAGCGAATTCTATGTCCGCTTATGGCATCGCATACATGCAGCTTATTAATTCGTTTTAAACATCAGATTGCTTTAACCGTTGAGGTTTTAGCGGTTTAATTATGGAAATCATTTATAGTCTCTCTCTCTTTCTCTCTTTCCTTCTCTCTCTCTTATTATTCCCCGAATCAATCTGTCCCTCTATCAGTTTCATCATCGCCACATATCGCCATCAGCGCTTACAGCGCAAATTGGGAATTACTAATTGGCTAAACTGACGACAGAAATATCCTTTTTGCTGAGAAATAGTAAAATTATATGCGATGCAAACACATATGATCTTGCAGTTATAAGATATATCTGTTCGGAATAAAAAATGAAACAAAAGAAAATGAAATACTGGTAACGTCATCGATAAATGCTGTATACATTTGATGATCTTGCTAGATATGTTCTACTTAGAAATATATTTAATTTTTCGTTGTTTTGTATAAAATAAGAGAAACTTATATATCAAATTTTATTTATCCATACATACAAATATCATCTATCGGTTGTGTTAATTAAATGTGCTAACTGCTATACTAGTAAAACACTAATTATTCACGTGACACGATACCGTATATTGCTTACACACCACGTTATGATGCCGGTGATAAATTAAATCTGCTTCACGGAACAGTATGCCACGTTAACAGAAAATCCGATGAGAAATTTGTTTAAATATGTTAAATGTCAATTATCGGACATCGTATATTTCCATCGAATCTTGCGAGCATGATGTAAGCGATCTTCGAGAACCGTGGATATCGCACCCATACATCACGTTGTACATAGTAGATTAGAACGACCAATGTATAATTTTACTCCTGTCTCTTCTGCAAGCAAGAATGGCATCTGTTTACTTATTAATCGCGATATCAGCTTACGCGAAGTATCAGTTATCTTTCATTTAAAACTAGCTTCTAGAAACTCCTTTGCTTCACATAAAATTAAAATCTAGATATTTATCAACGTTTGAAAAATATGAAAATTAAATTTACAAATATTTGCAAGTGCGGATATTGGTGACTTGTTATAGTAGAATCAATTTTTTTAATTAATTCGATTTTCGAGAGTAAACAAACGAATGAGAGATGTAAAACTTTTATTAAGATATTGCAAATAGAAGTGTCAACTTCACACCAGCTACTCTCGCATTATTTAACAAAATTTTTACCATAGACACATGCATGAGAATTATTAAACATTTAAAGAAACTGTTAATTCGTTTGAATCGCTGACTATTTCAGTTGATTATGCCACTTGAACATTCAGAAAGTTATCGCGTCGAACTCGTACCAGTTATCCTTTCTGGTTACTTCAACCGGCTTGGCTGTGGCTCGTGAAGACCGCCAGTACATAGTTCCGAAGTTTATATTGGCTTAATTGGTTTTAAAGGCGAAACTTTACGCGGACTTTTCTGAGCGGAAGTTTTGCTATACGCGGTATATACCACCTTGGTAATTTCGGACATAACGCCGATCATTGCGTTAACGTCAGAGTGTTACGCGACAACTAAATTAATAATGAAAAGAAACCTGTTCAAGCGGTACATATCGATCGGATAATAATCGTTTAAAATAATTGCATAATTCTTTGTATTGTATTACATGAACTTTGATATATTGTATAAAGCGCGTAATGTGTTTATAAAATATTTTACGTACTGTATTATATTCATATACATATTATATTATTAAAAAGAATAGACGAACTGAAATATTATTTTTCTCGAATTAGTTTTGAAATGTGAAGATACACGGCTTGAACGACTTTTTCATGTACACATTGTACAAGCGTAGAACATCGATATCTCATAATTTATTGACTACTAAACAGTTCATAGCTAGAGTCATGTCGAGCCGCCTTTTGGCAGTGATAGACAGTAGGACGATACACATGTCACTGTCCGAATACCGGTGACTAACTAAATTCGAATCGATGCAACAGAAAATGGATTGCGAGTTTGACGTAGCTGACAGAACTCGCCGAAGCGGATTATCCTACAAATACGCAACAGCTGTAGGTTGCTGACTCTTGCGATTGCATTGGAAATTTTTCACAGAGTTGTATAAATAATCAAGTTTTTACAAGAATAACGTAAAGTATAAAATATACTTTATATGTATTTTAATAATAGAAAAGTGCCGTTTCTTCGCGATATTAGGGAGGTGCAAATGCTGAAAGTATTCCCGAGTCGAAATTTAACGTCTCTTTTAGTGCTCTTTCAGCCTATATAAACCTATCTTAATAGAATTAGAACCTAGAATAGAACCTTTTTTAAAACTTGATCTTCTATAATTCGAAATATAACGGCAAAATGCTACTTTAAATCTATCAGAGCAATGCGCAGCATAAGCTGAGGGTTAAATTCTACTTCAAAACTGTTAGCGGAAAAAAAGAATTTTCGGAAAATAGCATCCACTTTCTCTCTTACTCCTACATAAAAAACAAGGAATTGAAGTTCAATGTAGACGCTAAATTTCGACTCAGATATTTATTTTCGAATACGATAGCTCGTGCACTAAGCATCACTCTGTCATAAGTTCTTTTAAATGATATAGTTGCCTGTGAATTTTTG
>QVOA01022463.1:0-29038 GCA_014825685.1 Pseudomyrmex cubaensis
TCAACCACAGCCTCTCTTTTATTCAATTATTGGAGTTTCCTAAGGAGCTGGAGGTCACACCTCACATCACACTTTGTTTTTAAATATATAATGTATATGTGCCAAAATGTATGTATTATATACACACATATTTACGTGTATGCGTAGAGGCAGTGTGTTCCCTAATTAACTTGAAAACCTACTTGGAATCTCGCTATACAATAAGCGACGACTGAAACTGAAGTGAAGTCCATGAATTTACAACTTTCCACGTAAAGCGAGGTTTCTCCCAAACCTATGTGTCTAGGTTTTTGATAGTGGAGCCTCCCCGTAAAAAAAGCGGAACACACTGCCTCCACACATAAATATTTGTGTGTGTAACACAGATATTTTTTAAAACTAGTAATAAAATTTTACAGAGCCGATCGCTGGATGTTTTGCGAATAAATATATTTATAAATATATTTACAGTCCTTGCCTGCTCATCAAGCATGACACATCTAAGATTTTCACCGATGTACAGTGTTGATATTTAATTTTCGACTGAAGATGACTTGAATAAAAGCCGAAACGTTTCGACACATAAAAACGATCGTATTAACTTCTGCAAAAGACCCTGCAATTGGTTCCTACTGGCCCTTGTTTCACTCCATTTGATATTTATCATAAGAACCCGAGGAAACCCCTCACATCACATGCAAATTTAAATATATTTATAGTTTAAGAGTGTAAATTCTTACACATTATTTTCGAATTAAAATTTTCAATTCTTAGATCCATATAAGATGCAAATTTGCATCACGTATATGAGAATATCCATTTTTCCTTCCCAATTAATTTAGAAATTATATTACGAAAAAAACATCTCGACCATGCGTCGAACCTGGAATCTTTGGCTTTCCGTGTCAAACAGATATTTTTGTATATATACATCATACATTTACTTCTGAAATGTACACGGTGTTAAAAAACAATGTCGTATCAGTAAAACTGTTTTTGTTAATAATTTTTTAACAAACAATGGCCGCCGGGTAAAACCTTCAGAGCTTTATAGAGCCAAAATATTTTCAAATATTTTACTCAAAAATAAAATATTTTCTTCTTAACTGTACGTGTAAACGTGATGTCGGATGGATTATGATAGATTATTTCTAAAATTTTTTTGTTAATAACTTTTTAACAAACAACGACCATCGGCTAAAACCTTCAGAACCTTACTCAGAGCCTTTGATAGTATATGTCAAGGTCAAAGTCAATAAGTCGGAGACGGCTCCCCTTTTATGCATATTTATCAATTTTACAGTCACTATTAACAGTCCATGAAAATTAACGTTTTCCGAAAAAAAAGTAAAGACTTTTTTTCTAAAACGACAACGCGCACAAAAGAAAGAAGTCTCTACTTTTTTTCCGGAGGCACCGCAGTACACAAAATCGTCGGAACTCACCATATGTATCGTATAGACTTCATCTTGAGGGCGGTAGAGTTTTCTTTGCACTTATACGCTAAGACTTGCTTCACGCTGCTGACATCTACCGATGGAAACCTCGATGTGACGTAAGCTGTAGTAGAGGAAAAATGAAGTAACTTTAGTCTTTGATGGAACAGAAAACGATTCTATAGCGAAAAGAATTATTATCTTAGCATGTAGGTATATGTGCGTGTATACGTACATATAATAGCCTGAACTTTAGCCTTGTCGAGAGCAGGTTTCACAGGACGTTCGGTGGCTGTGCCGGCGCGGCTCCAACGTTGACCGGTGACAGAGCACGTCGCTAACTCCGTCGGGCTGAACAATATTGCGGCCAAGCCGCGCGTTAACTTGCGATAGTCGCTCCACTTAACGGCCCTTAATTGTTCTTCGCAGACCGCTATGCCCTCACCCAAGTGGACCTAAGAGAATTATAAAGAGAAGACAATTGTATTATGTCTACTTATATTTAAGCAAGTACAGAACATATTATACTGATATTTAAGGAAAATAAAATCCAATATACTTTATATGTAACACAAAAAATGAAGTCGCAATCATGTAAAATACTGACCACACCGTCCGACGAAGACTCCTCAAATCCACGATAAGGGGGCATCGTGGTCGGCGGAGTCGTTCTCATATCCAGAGGTAGCCAGTCGCTTCTGCTGGAGGGCGAATTCTTGTGAACGGACGGAGATGGGTATTTGCCACCTCTGGTTCCGAGTCGCGGTCTACCGCGACGTACTCTCCGCGCTGTAATCATCAATCGTCGAAAGACGTAATTTAATTGCGTCACTTTGTACACGTATGAACCTCGATGAGAAAAGCGGCTTTGCGAGACTTAGAAAAAATTGGATAACTAATATGTTGTATTTATTTTATGAAAGTATACATATAAAAGTATTAAGTTTTCTTATATAGTATATTATAATAGAGAGAAGAAAAATATATAACAAAATAATATCTCTACGTATTCCTTTTAATGAAAAAAAAAAAAAAAAAAACATCTTTATACGCAATTGAGGAACCTTTTCTCTTAGACATTAAAATTTCTCTTCAGAAAACGTGTTTATTTCTCTGTAAAATGTGACAATTTATCTTCTCTTAAAACAAAAATCAGAAATGATTATAACACATAAATCTCACTTTGATCAAACTTTTTATCGATATTGAAACAATCTCTTGAATGTGCATTCTCGTTGAGCCTTCACGCGATGTAAGTGTCAGTCTATCTTTGTTCTATATTTAACTTTCTTTAACGATTCTGACGGGATTTTTGACTTGTAATTTAAATTCAAAAACATTTGGAAAAATAATTGTTGACTGATACATCACTATAATGACTGATACATAAAATAATGTAGGTAAAAAAACCTGATCTAGTTGGTGAAATGTTCACGAACATCAAAAATAGACTGATAAAGCGCGTGAGCTTCTCAACAAACTCCTTCGTCTTGTGCTGTAACAATTGATAAACTATTGATCGATCAGTCTGTTGACAAAGAAACTGAAACTCTCATAAATTAGTTATTTTCCACAAACTGCAAATGTTCAGTTAAGATGGAAACAATTTTCATTGTCCGATAAATCTTCGTACGCTCAACGTGCAATAACAACCCTGTCTGTCATCTTTCAAATACGACAGTTATATTGCTCGTGTATCGCGTCAAGGAGACAATCGCGCTAACGATCCATCTTCGGAGGCTGATTGGTCGGGTCGAAATCACGTCCTAAGAGCGTCAACCGGAGCATTCCGATCGGTCGTCGAATCGACGATCGCTATGGTCCACCGGCGGAAAAAGAGGAGGCGGGGAGGATCGCGAGCGACTGCGGGACCACGACACCTTCTCGCCGTTGCAGCGACGTCAGCTGGAGGAGCTCAGGTGCGGTCGCGTGGGCCGATCTTAGGTGTCTGCGTAGATTGCTGTTGTTGCTGTAGACGCGGTTGCAGCGCGGACATGGCCGCGGCGAGTCCCACGTGCAGATCGGCTCCGCGGCAGAAGCGCTCGATATCGTTAACGTTGCCGACGGCGGTGGTCTCGTCGTCGTTCCCTCCGTGCAGACGACCGCGGCGGCTGCAACACACCAGCCGACCAATCTAGATTAGTTCCTTCCTCTCCATCCGTCCGTCGCGAGCTGTCCAGCGATCACGATCACCCTCCTCCCCTTTTCTGCCTCCTCTTTTTTTCTTTTTTTTTTTTTTTTTTTTTTTTTTTTTTTTTTTTTTTTTTTTTTTTTTTTTTCTTTCTCCCGACCATCTTCTCCGCTTTTCTCGCGCCCGAGATCGCCGGACAATTATTACACACGGTTATCTTGAAGCGATGCCCGGAATTTCTCTCTCTTTCGAATCTTTCAAACTGTATGTGAAAGTCCAGCTAGAAATTACCTTAGTAACGTCGGCTTCTCTTCGGACATCATCATTGTAATGTGTGGCTGCATTTGTCTTTTATGTAGATAAATAAAGCTTGTCATTTTTTCACGATATGTATGTTTAAAAACTGTGTAGATATACGTATAAATCGTGTGAATGATCTGGAGGTACCTGATCATTTTGTTTAACAATTTTTTGTAAAAATAACAGAATGCATATTCCGTACAAATGTGAATTACTTTATTCAAATGTATCGTTTGACAAAATTTCGGGTACAGAATGAATCACTACGGGATATTGCGCTAAGCCAGACGGAAAGTTTCTTTTTTCATACTCGCGGTATATTATTAGTAACAGTATAGTTCGAGTTCGCTTTGTTTTTCTTTTTTTTTAGTGGCCGAGAAAGTCCGCGATAGTTTCTTTTTTCTTTTGTGATCGGAACGTCATAGAAACGCGAAAGTAAACATTTAGGAACATCGCTATTATAATATAGAATTACGCATAAAATATTCATGTTTCTTTTTTTTTTTCTTTGCGGGAAATATTGCAAGAGATCCGTGTCGAGATGGAGAACGACGAGAACGACGTCTTCGACTCGTTCATCGATATTGCAATTAAATAATGAGACTCGCATGTATATGTGTGTTGTCTATGCGCCGCAAAAATGGGAGATGGGTGGGAGTGGAGGAGGATAAGGAGAAAAGCACACTCGATTACAGATCTATGGCTACTCGATGCACCTGTCGCTAGCAGAAATCAATGCACGTTGAATATATGTGTGTGTATAGGTTTTTCTACGTGCTACAGTTCGACAGTGCTGCGCGATCCTTCGCAAGCTGTTTTTTTTTTTTATGTTTATTTTATTTTAGTCCTTTGTGCATTTTTTTTTTTTTTTTTTTTTTTTTTTTTTTTTTTTTTGCTCGAATCGAAATTTTATATATTTTATATTATTTTGTGTAATTTCTTGTTAATTTAAATTTCTATTAATTTATACACCTGGAAATGTGAATTTTCTAATTTATGCCGTGCGTTAAAAAACGGTTATTTCTTTATCACTGAGAGAAAAACATCTGGTATTAGGAACTACAATTGCATAGTAAAAGTATTACGTTCGGGACAGAACTGTGTTTATAATAATTGTTACTGTAAAGTTATTGATAACTTGGATACAGTGTCTATCGTTAGACCGACTATAAAAATACTGCCGATGCCGGGAACTGACTATGCACATACAGTTGCTGTAACTATTTATTTTTTCTCTCGATAAGGCTATAACGCATAAAAAATATTTCGGAAAATATAAATTAAAAACAGCTGAACTAAAAATTAAATCATTCTACGCAGAAAAGTGGACGGCAATTATATAATACTATTTATCATCGCAAATATCACATTTGCAGTCTCATGTTTAACGATCACGTTACAACTTAAGAAAAACATAATGTGTGAGAAACTTAAGAAATAGATATAACGGAATGAAGAACAGTCTCTGCATAAACTTCGCTATTCGTTTGATGATCGGAACGATCGCGAGCGATCACAAGAACTTGCGAAAAATATCGTGGTGATAATGTATTGAATCGCATTCACGGCGCACTTTTGTATCGTCATGCACAAAGGTTCGAGTCTTGCTCCGGATGAATTCTCGATAAATTAAGTGCAGCGTATTTGTGCAATAAATTGCAAGCGCACTCGATGCAGAAGTTTGAACAATACTTAAGCTACTTGTAGTGCTGGGCTTCGGATACATGCGCACGAATGCGGTATGTTAAGTGAAATCTAAATGTTTTTAACGAGATTACAAGGCCCGCTTATATGCGTGCGAAACAAAAGAAATGAGAATGAAAAACATATGTATTTTCTAGTAAACAAAAACGTAGAGAATTGATCTAAAACTAATATGTTGTCTATGAATTTACGCAAGCTACGTGTAAAAAAGTCGATCGAGATTAATTATCACATTAATGGAAGTAAAAAGATTTATATTAATTATATAGTAATTATATGCTATTTTTACAAAACTGATATTAAATTAAAATTTTAAAATATAAGAATTTCTGGGTATTTTACAATTCCAAACTATTAAAATATAAAAATGTGGTTGGATTAATCGTTAACTGAATTTTATCGAGATATTGTTCGCACATGTATCCAAATCTGTCAAATACCGTTTATGCCCATCACCGACCGCTAGTCAGTTAAATACAACAGAGTGTCGCACAGTTACAATAAATAAATTTATCTTGGCGTATCAAATTTCAAGAAGAAAATATTGCGGAATAACATCTAGCCGAAAGTAAAATACATCTCTCGGTAAGTAAGTGATTTTTATTCACGTTACGAATTCGAGTTTTTTTTTCTTTTTTTGTTGTTTTTTGATGCAGAGCTCATTCTGTCCAGATAATTGCTTGTCGAAGAAAACGAGAATCTATGCCTTTGAAGCGTAAATTAGAGAATTTGCACTTTCTTACTCCAACGTCCGTCACATTGTTTTTTTTTTACATTAAGCCAATAAGTCACTTTCGTGGAGTCCATAGCTCAGCCTAAAAAGAGCACTTTCGATTTTCTTTTTTTTTTAATTCTCTACCAATTTTGTTGCTACAAAATTGCTATAGGAAGTCTCCTGATAGGAACTAATAAGAGCATATTTAAATCTTCAATCGCCAATTTCGAACAATTTATCTAGTGAATATCATTCCTGTATTATAAATATAGATAATACAGAGCTTGTAAAAATAATTTCCACGTATATAATTACATGTCGGAAAATGATAAACGACAATGATTTACTCGCCTACAAATATGCGCAGTGAGATTTTAACATTCTTTACATATGATCTTCAAGTTTCTACCAGGAAACTCCACTAGATTGCCCTTCGCACGCGCAATATCTTTTCTTTAATCTTCACGCGTATCGAAGAGAAACATTCACAAAAGTCTGTACGAATTTTCTCATCAATTATCTGCTCAGAAATTCCGCCAAGTACAAATTACTGTACTTCACTTCCTAACGTTTTTTCTCTCTCTCTTCCTTTCTCTCTTTCTTTTTTTTCTCTCTTTCTCTCTCATTTCTCTTATATACCTTAATACAATTACACATTGCGCACGCACATTTGCACTCATTGAAAATCAGTCGTATGTATACTTTTACTTGTTTTTTTTTTTTTTTTTTTTTTTTTTTTTGTATATCTTATTTAGAGAATAACTTATTATTTGTTTTCTTCAGATACGCCATGATTTGAATAAATATCGTACTTAAATATTTAGCGTGTGACTACTTCAGAAGCGAAATATCTGTATCTTCTCGAGATACGCTCGTATTGAAAAAATTGCCGCTATTTACATCGAAAATTTCGCATTCTTTTCTTCTCTTTTTCTTTTGCCTCTCGCTCGTACTAAAGCCTAGAAACTACCTTAAGCTTATATACTTTTGAAAAAGTACGCTCGTAATAGGGCCGCGACACGTCGATCGGAAAACAGAATTTTACGTAAAAAATTATTATGTCGGATATATTGTATGTTAAAAAAAAAAGAATGCGGTTTCTTGTTCGAACGAGACACCACGATGCAGTACCTTTTTCTGTCCTGCATTTTATTAATACTTCCGATTTTAATATCATTCGTACTCTTACTTTTTTCTCAAAATAGATCATTATTACATTATTCGTTTTGAGTATTGCCGCGCACATATTTTGTATATCGCAAAATATACTCATCGAAGAATTTATTTCGGTCGCAAAAAATAATCAAGTCTATTTCGAGAATCAAAAGACTGTTTAATTATAAAATATAGCAATAATGATAACAACATGATAATTAAAAGTATTAAGTACATAAATTTTTGCACATTGATTTCTTTCATAAAAAAAAAAGAAAATATATATACATTAACAAATATATATATATATATATATATTTATATACACACACATATATAAATACAAAATACTTGAAAATATCGTATTTTCAAAAGTAATCAAAAACATACAATAATTGTACATTAAAAAAAAAAAAAAAAGAAAATATTTTCTTGAACAAGAAATTCCAATACTGTAATTTCCAATTATAGATAAATAATTCTAAGGGTCTAACACTGACAACATGTCCAACAAATAATAATACAAATAATAATACAAATTTTAAATAAATGCGTAAAAAACTTTTCTTTATGACTAGAAACTTTTTTTTCAAATCACCGAATGTATGAATAACGCAAATCAAATTTGAAGTCGTGAAACAAGCTTCAAATAATACTACGGTGTACAGGAGGATGTCTATCGTTCAAAAAAGAGACCGTATATTATCCTCTCAATTGAGAGGAAATATCTCCTATAGCTATGTGTATATTAGTAACAACTAGAGCGATCGAATACACACGAGTTATCCTCTTTTTTTTTTTTTGTTGTTGTGGCGCGCATAAAAATTACATAATAATTTACAATATATACAACACATAATTAAACGCGCTAAAAGATATTGATTCTTCTTATACGATCGAAAATAGCGCGCACGTGCGACGCGAGAAACAAAAATAATACGTGTTATCTTTTTGAATACAAATCATCTTCGAGACAATTAGACGCAAAACGTATGTATGTTTCAAATTTGGAATTAACTGCGGTAATAATAATATAATCGTAGTAGGAGGATAGTAATAGTAAATAGTAGTAGTAATAGTGATAGTTAATAGTATCCATAGTGGTAATAATAGCAGTTGGTAGTTTATCGCAGTAGCAGTAATAGAGTCGTAACAACGCATTCATAATACAAATATGCTAAAATCGCAGTAGGATCAAGTTAAAACTTATTATCGCAGACGAAAGATATTTTTTTCTTTCCAGTGAGCTTTCTGTACCTACTCATCGAGTTTCTGTTTTTTTTTGTTTTTTTTATTTTTTTGTTTTGTTTTGGTTAGTTTTGGAAAAATGGCAAGAGTATCGTATTTCATCACAAAGAGATACTTTTTAAGGACACACGTGTGTGTCGTTTTTAATACATGGTTAATTGTTATTAGACCAAAAAATACTATGCGGGATTTTTAGCTTTCAAGTTTCTTTCTTATTAGCGGAAAATGTGTGCTTGTTCAATCGATTGTTCTTTTTCTTTTCGTTAATGTTTTCATTTCCTTTTTTTTCAGTTGTCTCCGTGCTGCGGATGTTACATGAAGTATATGTTTGCACACTATTTGAATTCGTTAATACAATCGCAATTAATAACAGTGGCTGTTTGTTTTTTTTTTTTTTTTTTTACGGAATTGTATTGTGATACTAGCTAGATTAACCGGTGTGTTAATGCCCAGCGAAGTCCGGCCTGTCAAATGATGCTTACTATTATGTGACATTCTGTAACACATCACTTTGATATACACAGTATATGGATTTTCTCAGGCAAAGGATCGAGCGGATACAAAGACAATCGAATATCTCGAAAGAAAATCGGAAAACTTTTAGAAATATAATGTCGTATAATAGATCTTATCGTTAAAAAAACGCGAGAAAAACAAGCTAAATAAATGATAACAAGAATAAACGATATTCTATAGAAGTAGAGAAAATAAACACCATTCTCTCTCTTTCTCTCTTTTTCATTCTTTCTTTTTTTCTTTCTTTCTCTTTCTTTTTGTGCTACAAAATATTGCTGAATCCGGATGATTGAATCTCTAACTTTTCGAGAATTATACAAAATAATATTTATATAATAAAGATACATATAAAAAATCATTATTATTCCGGTAGAAAGTGAAATAAAATCTAGTGAATGATCCGAGGCCTGAGAATTGATGAATGTGTGTGTAACACTGGCTTGGCAAAGGTATAACAATATTATAATATGATATGCAACATTTATAATCTAATCTTATTTCGGTACTAATTGTCAGTTGTGTGCTGGGCATCCATTATCGTTATCGTAAGAACGAAAAGATTCTTTGAATGTACATCTCTCTGTTAATTACATATTTAACTTGTAAAAAAACATTGCAATCACTTACCAATGTAATAACAGATAATAAAAACCGTTTGTATAATATTCGGCAATCTGTGTTTCTTTTTTTTTTTTTTTTTTCCGGTGGTTGCAGTCGTTGCAACCGCCGCTATTTCCCGGTACTATTGTAAATTGTTGTATGTAAATATATTATTAATAATATATAGCTGCATCTGTTTAGTAAATTTGATTGTATGTGAGGTAAGGAGCCTGTCATTATGAACGGGTACGACTTATGAAGTCACGATTCTAGGGAACTTATCTTTTTAACGCGTTTCCTAGAATCGCTGTTTGTATAAATCGTACTTTTATGGAACTATTGTCATCTGTAAAATATAATATAAAAGATCCTGAGTTGTACTGTGTGGTACTATGGCTATGGAATTGTGTGGCAGATATCTGTGCTGGTTTGCTTTAATGAAGAAACTACTAAAATTACATCCTATTTACGGATTAGTGTATAATAATAAATATAAAAACAAAAACCTAAAATTATGATAAAAATAAAGTTACGACGGAAATACTGATACTTATTGGAATTATCGTCTCAACGATACAGAGAGTTAAAGATAATGTGTACATTCTTATTAAATACACGTTGCCAAAAATGCCAAAAATTAAAATCTAAAAAATATAAATCTACTAAATAAATAATGCATTATATATATGAAAAAAAGTTTCTTGTAAATGATACACTATAGCATTTTTCTTGGCGAAAGGTCAATG
The DNA here is from genome assembly GCA_014825685.1 of Pseudomyrmex cubaensis. Classification (NCBI taxonomy): domain Eukaryota; kingdom Metazoa; phylum Arthropoda; class Insecta; order Hymenoptera; family Formicidae; genus Pseudomyrmex; species Pseudomyrmex cubaensis. The sequence continues at coordinate 10,531 of QVOA01022463.1, forward strand.
CTATATGCACGAACTTAATGTAAAACGTTATCGTGTTTGTATTATATACAAACTTTCATGTTACATCAGAGTGTGTTAACAAAACACAAAAACCGACCAATACATTAAAAAAAATCGATATACTTCAAATAAAAGAAGAATTTCTTCTTTTTTTCAAAGAACATTAGTACAAATATTACTAAACACTGAAATTAATTATAAATTAATACATATTTAACAAAACATACATATTTAAATATGTAAGTTAATCGTTTGAAACTGGATATTCAAAAAAATCTTTGATATCTTTAAAAAAGATAAATAAATAAAAATAAACATATGATTCATATATCCATATACTAATATCAATCTTAAGCGCGGAAAAAATAAGATTCACCTACGAACAACGCATGTAAAGAAAACCAGCAGAGATAGTGCTCTCTTATTATATATTGTTAAATTCAATCTGCTGCATTATTGCGATCACGGTTTGTTGATAACTGTTAATAATAAATATTATTATTCTGTTGAGCTGTCAATTGGCTGTATATTGCAATGTATGCATGTGAAAAATATATCATGTACGAGCTATGTCATTGCACATTGCAGTTTGCAATAATAAAGTAAATATAATCTCCTCTGTAAGAATATAATATTGTTGTAAATATCTGTAGTCTGTATAACACTGTATAGCATTAAATAAAACAACAAGTATCCGGCTGCAGAATTATCAGTACGAGGTGGGATGGCTGCTCCACCTTCGGCTTTTTTTTCTTTTTTTTTTTTCTTTTTACTCGTTTCTCTCCCTTCGTCAGCGTTCATCGTTTACGATGAATAGGCACGGGACTTTTATATGTTAAACTAGTCTCCCAAACCTATATACACTGTCCTGATCCTTCGTATGAACGAGAATTCTTTCATGCGAAGGATCCGGTATAGGCGTCTTTTTATTTACGGACGAAAACAATGAAGTGCGCGACCGTCAATCGTGTTTCTTGTCTTCCTCACTTCCGCTCATGTTTTGTATGTGACAAGAATTGCATATATGTATGCGTTTCAATCTATTTAAAATTATAAGGTACGGCCAGGTCCGTGCGCGCGCGGAAGCGCACGGAGAGCCCTCCCCGATTATTAAATACGGAATCAGCCTTGTGTGTCGTAACGTTATCTCTACCTACTTGTCCGTTCTCAACTATAATATGAAGATACGTTTCCTATTGAATCACAAGTTCACTAAACAATTAAAAGATAAACTCGAGAGATTTCGTTACTATATCACAAAACGACATATATATATTGGGCGATTAGATTAAAAAATAAATAAATCCTGTATATTAGTGATGTGTGGCGTCGAATTGCAACATCCCGCTAGCAAAATGCTTTGAATCACCGATCTGCGCTACTTCTACCGAATAAGCATTGTCGCCAGCTTGCGTCTGATACGATCTGAGCTTTGGTTCTGCGGCGTTCCCGTTACCACCGCCACCGCCGCCGCCGCCGCCGCCGCAGCTTCCGCCTCCGCCAGCCCCGCCGTTCTCTTCGGCAGTATTATTACCACCCCAAGGAGTCGGCGGAGCAGTGGCCGCTAAAAGCACCTTATTATCCACCTGAGTCTGAGTTTGTATCTGAGCTTGTGTTTGTGCCTGAGCTTGTGTCTGTGTCTGAGTCTGAGCTCCTGTCTGAACCTGCGTCTGTCCCTGGACCTGAACCTTAACTTGATGTTGGTAGATCTCCTCCTGACGTTGTCTGTCTGCCACTGTGAGTTCGTGGAAACTGACCAGGTGACGCTTCAGGTACAGCTTGGTCTTGAATGGCTTGTTACATAGAGGGCAAGTGACACTCTGAGGGTTGTGGATCAGGCGCATGTGCTGCCGCAGGTTGGACAAGTTACTGTACATGCGGTTGCACACAGGACAAGGGCGTGGGTCCAGCGAGTGCAGTTTACGCAGGTCAGCTGCAACACACACACAACTTGCTCTAACCGGTAGCAGCCCACAGCAATTTGCACGTTACCACAGCAATAGCACCACGCCTTTGTCACACCACGTATTATAAAAAAATCAAGAATAAGAGATACCACCCACCACAGGACAGCAACAACCAGCAAACAACCCTAATTAGCGCTACCCAAATTTTTTTTTTATTTGCTGCCTGCACGGTACAAGTACAAAAGGGTTCATCCCGCAAGAGAGTATCACTTGCAAGGAAATGCAATGAATCAAGTATGTTTTTTTCGGCAGACAAAACAACGGTAATGCAGTAAGAAAAAACATATAGTTTGAAAACAATGGTAAGCATGAAGTCGATGAATAATGAGAACCAGAAATTAGTGGTCATGTTTATTGCACACATTTTCTCGCTTTCTTTCTTTCTACTGAACAAATATTTCTCAGTGAAAGATATTAGAAAGTGTAGACACAAATTCGTGATATGTGCTATTTTTAATAGTTTTGAATTATTTGACAAACAAATATAAGATCGGTTTTTTATAATAGAAAATAGCAAACCAATTGGTTTACAAATTCAGAAGTAATACATAATCATAAAAAATATTATACTATTCAATCTCTGACATAATTTTGCATATTTGTTGTTGTTTATTCAACAATAATTATTAAATTGTATATTTGAATATTAATTATTGTATATTAAATATGTATAGTTTTTAATAATTATAATATAGCGAATGAAATAATGTATTCAAAGCAATATGTACAAGCCAATTCAAAAACATCTCTGGTACTTGTGTGGAAATATAGCGTTTATAATTAGTAAACGAGAAAGCATCTAATTATAAAATAATCTTCGTTGACTATCGTATATAGGTTAACTGTTTTAACAAGCGATTGTTCTGTATGTATTAAATATTTCATTAAAGTGACCTAGAGTAATGTATATGTGTTTGTGTACGTACGTACGTGTTTGTGTGAGTATAAAATATGCATTAATATAAACGTGAAGCAGGAAAACAAAATATTAAAAGCATATTAGGAAAGATAGGGTTGTTCTTTCAAATATATATATGTACACGCAGAACTTAGTTGTTAATGAATTCGACAATATCCGGGCTATTATTCGGTAACGTTCATACAACACAGCTGCTTAACTGCAAACTGCACTCTGTGGACTTCAGGCCTATTGTAGCCTCCGAGTGTCAAATGTCTCCTACCGCCTACCAAGACCTACCGAGCTACACACGAGCTTACCATTTCAAACCATCAAAGATTCCTTTCTGCTTCCTTCTCTCTACTCACATTTGATATTTTGTGATGTAATGGCTAGGTTGTTGCTGTTTGTAATGGTGCTCGCACTACCAACAAATAGTAAATTCTGTGACTCACCTTGCTGCTCCTGATTTAACTCCGTGCTCCCGTGCGATGGTCCTGGCATTCCTCCTTCGACATTCTGGTTTCCTAAAATAAAACGTTGGAAGGAATTATGGCAATATGATATTTTTGTACCAGCAAGTAATAGTACTCAAGAAAAAACGATAAACTGCAACTCTCTATATAAAATAAATTACCTTGATACGATGATGGATAAGACGGCAATACTTCCATACCGCTGCTATCCAAGCTGAGGAATCCACTGGGTATCGTGTTGGCTTCCTGTTTAGGTGAGCAATCGTCATCACTGCCATATTCAGGTAGTTCTATTTTTGGCTGAAAATAAGAATTGCAGAATATATGTCGTTAAAAATACACTATAAAAGCAGACACAACGCATTTAGCAGACCGTATAATATACCTCAATAACATCGAGATCTTTGTAACAATCGAGTTGAACTTGGGGTTCGATAAGCGGGCGTGAACGAGGTGCAATGGTAGGCGGCACAGCGGATGCTGGACTAGAAATTGGAGGTGAATCACTTTTTTTACACAGCCTTTTTAATGGTGGAGGGCTCGAAGGTGGCGGAGTTCTACTGCGTTCGTCGTCAAAGCTCGGCGAGATCAGACCACGGCCGTTCGATGCGTGGATGTTATTCGTCTTCAAATGCTAAACAAATCAAACATTGTACACATTGTAATTTTCTTACAAAAGTACAGTGCTGCGTATGTCAAACCAACCTTTTCGTTGTTGTGCTGATTGTTTTGGGAGTCGGTGAGGCCACGTATTTGAAGAGATTCAGCAGTACGCAGAAATGTAGGTAGCTCGGCTTGCGAGATATTTACCTCTCCAGCGTACATAAATTCCAATAACGATTGTAGATGTTCAAACTCAACATCCCGCATAAAGATTATTGGATGTTTGCAAGGATTTGTCTGTAAAATAAATTTCACGGTATTAACATATTACTTTACTTTGTTTGACTTTACATTAGATAAAAAAAATTATTTGATAAAAAAAGCAAATCCTGCAAAAATTCTACATTCAACAAGAATTATTGCATTATTTCCTTTAATTTTATGTAATGTTATGTAACTTTTTAACTCCTAAATTAAGTAATGTTACATTATTTCTATATCAGAAATTATATAAAACTTTATTAAAAAAAGATATCATTATGTTAACAATACAAAATGATTCTATAGATTTAATTTTGTATTATCTCTGCTGTATGTATGTACATACATAGTCAAGTAAGACAAATGCAGTTTAAAACTTTGTAATTGTTTTCTCAGTTACAAATGATTCGTATCTAACATCAGTGTGTCATTTATAGATAATTAGTACTCGCAGAGAGATATTGGTATCTTTTCTGAAAAGGCAACATACATTAAGAGAAACGTAAAAGATAACGCGATAGATTACTGTTGTACAATTTCTCTAAAACAAGCGATTGATCGGGCAAACGTACGTGATGTGGCGGCCCGTTCATTTATTGACTTTACCCCCCTCGCCGGCACGTTAATTGCCGGGAAGCAATTACAAATTTTGTTCGGCGCGGCCGCGACACAGCGTGGGGAAGGAGGGAGCGTCTCCTCTTTCTCCCTCCCCCCCCCCGTGAGAAAGGTAAGCGAAAAAAATTGTACAGTGCACATCGTGACGTAACAGTGCGCACGAGTGTGTCGCCTAGTCTTTTGAAATGAGCAGGAGGCTCTCTTTGCAGTAAAAAAAACGATAAAAACGTACAAAAAGAGAAATACCTCCCGTCACATAAATAAGCATTGTATAATTTTGAAATTATTCATCGCGAGATGAGACCCCGACAAAATATGATGTATGTATGGGCGCGTGCACGCACACATGTATCATGCATATTATAGATATACGCGGAAAGGAGCAGAGAGAGAGAGAAGAGAGCCAACTGGGGAAGAGGCAAGCAAGCAGACGAGACAGTGAGGGACGAGAAGAGAGGCGGGAGGGCGGCTGCTGCCGTGGGACGGCAAGAGGGAAGAAGGATGAAGGGGAACCGCACACGAGGAGGGGGCGGTGGGGGAGAGAGGGACCATATATGTCTAAGGTGGGGAGCGGGAAGAAAATGGTTTTCTAACCTTGAACAACTCCTTGAAGTAAGGGCTGCACGCAGAAAGGACGACCTTGTGCGCCTGTAACCGTCTGCCATCGCACGCGAAGGTAACGTCGACGAAGTCCTCGTCATCCCGAAGCGCCTCGAACTGGCTTGTGATGTTCGCCTGAAAGTTATTCCACCGCAAGCAAAACTGCTGCTGGCTATCCGTCATTCTCTTCAACACACTCGACTCCCCTTCAACAACACCTATGATCACACATGTGGGGGCTAACTTAAAGTACCATACGCCCGTGAGAAAAACTTAACTCTCTCATTACTGTAAAAATGTAAAATGTAAAAAGTGAATCGATGACTGAAGAGGAAACGTACGATATAAATAATGACAATCGATATCCAGGTTGCCAGCCGTCGGACGGAAAAATCCTCTAGGCGACGAATGGCGGCGGTCGCGCCGCGTCAAAACGGACTGATTCGGTACTTGTCCGCGATATCGTTTTGTGTCTATATATTTCTGATAAAAACGCATTTCGCAAAACCATTGATATTCTCATGGAATTGCGAAACTCTTATAGTTGTGAGTTTGCCAAATTTTATTTATTCTAATTGTAAGTTGTGCTTTAATTTGTTGAAAACACAAAATTAACTATAAAAATAGTTTTTAATGTATCACATTTGTTCACAATTACAAGTCAGAAAAAGTGTAATTCTAATAAATTTTGGACGTGCCTGATCGAACTTTCTATGTCTATATCCGATTGTAAAAATATTAATGTATTTTTATATGTGTTGCGTATAAAAAATTAAATAATTTATTAAAAATTATATTTTACATTATCTAATATATCGACGTCAAATGTGCTCTTTTTAAATTCAGGGATGGCAAAATATAATATATTTCAAATGTATAGTTCCTAGACATTTCTAACCAGTCCGTGTAACTTCGAACGGCGCATGATCGGTTGATACGCGCGCTCTCGCGCCGGTTATTGAAACTGATTGCGAACGAAACGAAGTATCGAATTTTCGGAAATAATAAGTTACATGTGTGCAACAATGCTTCGATCCTGCTGCGAGTACACACATGCACAATGCATAATTACGAATGCCCGGTTGTAGTGTGAGTGCGACGTAAAATGGCCGCTTTGTTGCGGAAACAAAAAGTTCGATATCGGGCGAGTCGTATAATAATAATTTTATTACAAGACACTCAATAAGAAATTGATTGGGAATAATAATTTTTTAATTATTTGTCTCAGATATTTTACAACATTTAATGTTTTTGCTATTGAAAATTTAGGATTTATTTTTTTTAGCGGGAAGAGCATGTATTTTAATATTTTAGGACAAAAATATTTAGAATATATATTTACGAGTTTGAAAATATAAACTTTTTCTTAGTAAACTCGATAAATAAGAAAATAAACTTATTTATATTGCTTACACAGAATTCTAAAATATATAATGTTATGATAGAAAATGTTCGATATTAATATAAATGATAATAATGTTATATATGTGCAATATATATATGCAAGTATATTATATATATACAAATATATTATATATATATATATATATAAAATATGTGCTTACAATATATTTATGTATATGCAACGATTTATTTAGTTTCCCAATTTATGACTTTTTATTCAAATATGATGCGTGAAGCGTCATATGATGAGTATATATGGATGTAACATTCCACGCGCGCGCGCGTGAAGTATAATAAATATAATGTCATCTTAAAATTCAAGATAAGTAAAAATAATTTGTTACGTAAGTTGGTACAAAAATTGAACACTTTTGTACATTTTAACATGATTATAAATTAATTCTATTATTATCAATGAGCTATCATGAAAAAGTTTATAAGACAAAGGTCAGCTGTTTGCTCGAACAAAAAGCTTTCAATAGCTGAAAAGCATTATGTGAGTTGCGTTCCAAAAGTTAGTGCCAGTACTGGAAATCTATAATGTATGTCACGTGGATTATATATTTTTAGTACTTACAGTGAATAATACACAGAACGCAACCACTATGATGTTTGTTATTTTTTTAAATACAAGATGGATAGAAAGAGAGAGAAAAAGAGAGAACTAGAAGTCACTACTTGTTAGGAATACATAGTACATCTAGACATTTGTGCATCAATGGCTGTAAATACAAACCGTAAAAACATAGTTTTGATACAAGTTAATCGATAATATCTGTATTTACATATTTATTATTTCAATTATAAACTTGATATTTCTCACACGCCGTTGCGACTTGTCAAAGTCGATACAACAGTCGAACGTGTTCGAGTCACGAAGTACGAAATGTATCTAGACGCGCGGCGCGCACTTCTCGAAGGAAAGAGCGACTAACTTCAGACGACGTTGAGTGCACGACTCGGTCGTGCGCGCGTTCCCCGAGTGTGTCTAGCACGATTTTACAATCCTATATTTAACGTGCTTTTGACTTGACCTGGTGCTTACAACGCGACCTGGTGTCTTTGTTTCGCACGGCGCCTCTCGCGATCCGGTCTCTTGTCGTCCAGTGACTCACTTCGCGCTCCCGTCTCGTCCCGTCTTGTCCTACGGGAAAAACACGCACGACGCGCGCGGGAGTGTTTTGTGAGTGTGCACGGGAAATGTCAGTGACGTGACGTGCTACACGCGGCCGAAGAGCATTGCCACACGCGTATCCCCCGGGTGAAGATTTCCAAGCAAGAATGTGCGCCAGGCATCGACGCACGGTAAGAACAAGAAATGATCACGGGGACGACGCGATGTGCCGTCCTTTAACCTAATTCCCGCTCTCCGCCTCTTCGCACTGCTGCAGGAAACATGCAATCGATACGTCAAAAAGGAGCACTCGAGCGGCCTCGAGAGTTCGAGACTCAATCGCGCATCCGCAAGTCTCGTAAGTCCCGACCGCTCTTTACGCGTCGCCGATTATCGCGCGGCGACGTACGTATGCACGGTACGTACGTCAACAGCTGATCCGATCGTCCGGCCGAATCGTTATCGTCGCTTCTCCGCGTACGCGGGAAGGGGACAGGTGCACCTTCCGGGCGGTTGGCGTGCGATCACGCGCACCTTGCACTTTGCACCGGGTATCCTTGCGAGAGATCATTTTAACGTTCTTATAACCTCTAAAAAACGGACTTTTGTCACATACTCCTGAACTCTTCTCTCTTCCTGTCGTATACTTTGCTCGTTTCTTTGAAGGATTTTGTTGTTATTTGTTCAATGACGATGTGTCATTTCTACATGACATGATCTATGGAACGTGATGTATGGAATAGTCGCGAGAGAGAAGTTGTCTCTTTAGAGAAGTTTTACTTGCTGCTAGACACATTGTTGATAATTATTTTCTCAGTCTCACAGCGTCTGTTCGTGCAGATGTATAGAATTCTTTTGTTACGTAAAACTTATATTGAGATGTAAAAACACTTGAGGAATAGCGAATTTATAAAACTAGTACGAAATAAAAGTACATGTGATAACTATGAGAATCCGTCAAGCGCTATTTCTTTGACAAACAATCTTTCCGAAAGTGCCGAATTAAATATAATTTAAGAACAACTGTAGAGCAATTACATAAGAATAGATTTTTGTTTTGTAAAAATTTCAATAGTATTAACTGTGCGTATTTTTTCTGGTTTTAGTACCTGCACAACTTCTTCCATTGGTGATTGTGGTGGTTTCCCATAGTGGAAACCAAAATCTTTGTACTACGTTACGGTGAGTATTTTTTTTTTTGTTTTTGTTTTTAAAGAGCTACACATTTATTATAAAACAATATCACAACAATTAACAATCTTCTTAACTTTCTTCAGATTTTATAGCGGACAAACTTTGTCTAGGACATATTTTGTAATCAAAAATGTGTTTATATACAAAAGCACAAAAGAAAGTAAACACAAAAACATTCTCTTAAGGTCCTTCGTTCCCTAGTGCTTTTCGTTTCTGCATGCTTTCTACGCGAAGATTATTTAATCTAATCTTTATCCGAGCGCAAGAGAGAAAGAGAGAGCGGCGCGTGTCAAACATGCGCGAATCATATGACAAAGTAATATTGATGGAGACCCGTACCTCTTTTTTTCGGTCGCGGCTGCAAAATTTATTCCACAGTTTCGTGAGTGTCGGCGGCTGACCATCCAGCGGAAGCACCATAGAGCACTGAAAAGACTACATAACTATTGTATCATATCAGCCGAGTATTACCTTAATCTTGGTAGGAGTCGAATGGACTTAGCGATGTACAGTCTGTGCAGAAAATCGCTGAGCGATCGGCTCGTTATAACGCGATGCGTATTCGCTTCTTCTTCGAGATCACTTCGTAATTAAGTTAGCTCCGCTTATCCGTTCTGTCGCCTCTTGCGACGCATTCGCTAAAATTTCTTTAATTATAAAATATTCTAATTTAGAAGAAACAAAATGAAAAAAAATTTACATATAAAAGCTTCGAAAAACTAGTTATTTAGACTTAAAGTACGTCTAAATTTTTTTTTTTTTTTTTATATGTTGCATTACGGATTAAAGTAGTAATTGTGATAATATTCATTCGTATTCATTTCGTGTATTGACACATTATTTGATTGTTGAATATGAAATACACGATAAGTTGTTTTTTGTCTGAAAAGTCGCAGTATTTATACAACAAAGTCAAGTTTCCCCGCACGTACATGTGTTATCTGCAAAAAGTAATTTACACGTGCGGTATATATATGTATATATAATAGTCTTTATGTTGCATAATATCCACGCACTCTCTTTTCTCGCTCGCAACAAGACAGTAATCTTCATACGAGAACGATCTCGATAATGAAAGTCACAGCAAAGCGGAAATTTACGCTCGGATAAGATTCTTCTTTTTCTAACGTTGCTAACTTATGCAAATTGTATCATTGTGTAATGAAGTACCTATACAAAACTGTTCAACCTGTGATTACAGTGTTGCATTTGATGCAAAAAAATTAAACATACCGATTAATATGCGACTGGATTAATGATGAATGAGAGAAAAAGCAGAAGAGGAGCGAGAGAGAGAGGGTGTGTGTGTGTGTATGTGCGCGCGTGCGCGCGAAGTGTCAAGTGATGAATTATTTGCGTGAGCGTGCGGTATCAACCGATACAAAATTATTTAATGTTACATTTTTATCAAAGAAGACTTTTCATGATTGACGATTTTTAGCTGAAATTTCTTGTATTTATTGTTTTACTTTCTTGCATGCAAAACAAACTCTTCGAACAAAGAGTTTTAAACAAAAGTGTACCGACTGATTTGTTTTTATCAGTCAATATCCGGAGATAAGACGGGTTCTTCACAAATTGCTTTCACGCGTGTAAAACGTACATATATCTTACAGAACTTATCGCACCGCTTATCCGAACGAAAGATCGAATTTCGTCCCATGCGCGCTCGTGTTTTTTTGTGACAGTTGTGCTCTGTACATTTATCTCTTCACGAATTTGCCTGCGCGTCGCGTAATTTTAATGTTCAAATTACGTCAGCGGCACCGAGAGATTCCGGCAGTGTTTCTTATCATTTCAACGAGGAGAGAAAAAGAGAGAATCTCGCGACTTCGTTATATCGTCGAGAAGAATACGATAAACTCCTTGTTTTGTTTTTCTTTTTTTTCTTTCAAAATTATTTGACATTTGCGAGAAAATGCTGTTGCGCGTTTGCGGAGGCGCGTCTTCAAGAGCCGCGAGAACAAGGTGCAGGTCAACAAATCCGACAGATAGGAGAAGGACACCGTCGGATTTTATTCACGATGGGTCTCTGGCGCGACACGTGCGAACATCAATGACAATGACGGCCTATTACGCCTCCGGCGTGTCGTTGTCTCCTGTGTTTCCGTTTTCTCTCGTAAGTTGCAACAATATCCGAGATTTTATTGCTGTGTTTTTTTCTGTGCAACAAAGATTTGATTAGCTAACGATAAAGTTTTCTTTAGAATTCTCTACAAAGTTATTGCAAAGCCTAAAGGTAGTCGACGTGACTGACTTCAGCGCGACTATGGCGCGTAAATTGAAAACTATATCTCCGTGCAATTATTTGTGCCCGTTGCATCTCTTTCTTATCTGAAACCCGGCGTTGCGCGCCGCGGATTGCGCCAGTGAGTCGCAGATTGCGTCACGGCGCGAAGCGTATTAGTTTTGCGAAATATGGAGGTATATTTTGATTTTTTTTTCTTTTTTGTGTTTAATTACTTTCTCTTGATGTGAAATATTAGAAATCGACGATGCAACTATATTATTTAGTCGTTGGTTCGCACCGCGAGAAGAGAAAAGCGAAGAAAGATCGCATTATACTCGAGACGCACATGACTTGTTGCGATGAAGTTTCTCTTTCGGTACTTTCCGTCGAAATGACGAATATAATTCAAGTAAACAACAATAAGCGCGCCGATTTCTCCCACCTTGTGAAAGCTAGAAGTCGCATCTCTATCTTCCAGGAAGGATCCTTCAATCCTGCGAGACGCATCTCCGTTCAGTGAATGCGGCGGTCATGTTGAAACTGCTTGTACATGAAACAAACTTGCGTGCACTATCGATGTTTCTGTAATCGATCACAGAAAACACAGAAGTCAAAAATAGACTCGCTCGTGACTATTTTGTGAAATTGAATAGGACTTTTGTAACGTTTTCATTTGCAATTAATTTACTTATTTAGCGCATTCGTGCCACACGGAATGAGTCTCGCATTTTTTAACGTTTGTTAAAATCTGTGCGTCGTAAATCGCAGTGCTAGAAGTTAAATCTTGAATTTTTTAATTTGGTTTTTACTATTTATCTTTTCTTAATTTTTATTTATCTTTATTGTAGTTTTCTTTTTTTTCCTTTTTTCAATAAAGTCGTTAAAATTCTATTTATTAAAATCTACATTATCGATTAAATTCATTATATAACATTCCAAGTTAATCGATAAATTTTTTTTTTTTTTTTACATTCGCAAATGCACCGAAAGTTTTGTTCAATATTTTCTTTCATACATTTTTTATAACGTGTGCGTCAGTGGCTTTACTCGATCACTCTGATTTTCCACGAAATTGCGGGGGCATCGCTGGAGATCGATTGTCTGCCTTATATGACATTCTCGCTCGTATAGAACATAGCACACTGTCTCCTGGCGCGTAACCTTGCTCGCAAAGCTAGAACCGCCGAAGATCGGAAAGTGAAATTGACGGCAAAACGTTAACGAGCCTTGACGCGACGACGTGTAGAAAGAATGTGCAGAACGCGTGTCCGACCGTCTTCAAGTGTACCGAAGCTTCGAAGTTTTGACTACGACGTCGAGGTTTGTTCGTGTAAACAAATTATGTTGCTCACGAATTTACGTAATACTTCTTGTCGTTACTTTTCTCGATTTAGGTATTGATTTGCGCTCGATGCATTAATCAGACGCGAAAGATGTGCGTTAAAGTTCGCAGATGTTTCGAATTTCAAACGATAACGATCACCGGGTCTCAATGATGATGTGTGTGTGTGTGTCTATATCTATAGAATGAGTGTTTACGACGGATGTCAATGCAATAATTATATATCGCCCTTATCAGTCGCATCGATATGCTATCTGACAATAAATGAACCGAGACATTTCCTTGAAATAAAATTAATGCGCGCGTTAATAAATTTTAGTTTTGTGAACACAGTAACATTGAGTTTTAGCGCTTTTTGTCGGTAGAATTGTGATTTATTGCTTGACTGACCGATCTTAAAATAGACGATTTGCTGGTGTAAGCGACGTTTATCAACCGGACGTCTATTAATCGGTTTTTTTACTTCCAGCGTTTATTAATCGAAAAAAGCCTATTGATTAAAAATCGTATTTCAAATGAAATACTCCTGAAAATTTAAAAAACTGAAAAACTTCAGAAAAACTGTGAGCACACTCGAATTAATTTTGAGAAATATCTTTGTAAAATACAAACAATGTGTAGAGTTTTACGTGCGATTTTTAAGCATCTTCGGGACATTCGCGAATCATGCGATTGATAGAATCGTACGATTCGGTAGACACGAGACGAGCTTTTGCAAAAACAGACAAAATGACTATGCTGTCTTTCTCGAGTCACTGTCCTGAAATAAACTAGCCGGAAGACGAGCAAAATGAACGCGTCCGCCGGAGCTCTATACCGATCTAAATAAGCGCGACGGCTTAAATACCGACTCCCCATGAATATATTTAGGGGCTTGGAAGTGGAAAATCCTCCCCCTTCGAGCATATTTCGCGTTTGTTCCAGCGATGATACGCGTGAGGAGAAACGCGCTTTGTTCGGTGCTCGCTGAAGAAGTCTCTTCAGAATCGTAGTGCGTCACGTAGCTGAAGTTTTGCTTTAAAGAACAAAGAAACAAATTGAAAAATACGTATTGTTAAACTTCTAGTAATAAATAAGATATCGCGACTTTATAAAAATAATTTCTGCCGCTCTCTTTCAACAGAGAACGCACAAAAAAAAGAAAAACGTAATATTCCTCGAGTCCTTGGCTTTTTTAATCTGACAGATAATCTCTAATCGGGTGACAAGCATAACAATGAAATTGCAATTTCCAGGAAAGCGAGGCGATATCGCTCGTCGCCACAGCGTCCAAGCTGGCCACCGTGGAAGATGTGGGTCCAAAGCGGCCCGAAGGCCCCATCCGACCATCCGCCGCCTCCCTAAAGGTCTCACCCACGGCGAGAGCGACTCTCCAGGCGCTAAGGTCGTCTAAGAACAAGCTAGCAACCAGCCCGGTCAGCACCCGTGACGCTGAGACCATCACGGGTGAGTTTACGAACCGCGCTGTCTCGCTTTTATCTACGTACCAGTTGCGCGAACGACGCCGCCTGGGAAACAACGCTCTCTCGAGATATCGATTCTCTCACTGGATTTTGTCTTTGCTACACCAGAAATCACAACTAAAGCACACAATTAACGTCGCATCTCGCAAATAGCGTCAAAATATGATTACACATCCATTCGGAGTAAAGTATGTTTTTTCAAGAGAACAGAGCGCGTCGATTTTGTTCCGGTCGAGTTCAAGGATCGAGTTGAGCAGGATGCGGGACAGATTCAACCCACGTCGGTAGCGCACGAGGAGAAACTGTCTTTGTCGACGCTGGCACGGGTAGTTTTATAAAGTGTTCCATACGCGGACTTACCTGTTTCCCGAGCCTCCACATGGTGTTCCCCATTGGCCTGAGCCAAATGATGATTACTCCTGCTGCCCAGCGGATAATAACGCCACGCTACATTCCCGGTCGTCATCGCGATCGTCATCATCATTATCGTTATCGTTCGAGTCATCATCGTGAAGTTTTTGCCGTCGTCAGTATCAGGGTCGTAATCATCATTATCATCACCGCCGTCATCATCATAATCATCATCATTATCATCGTGGCAGCAAAATATCGTCGTCATCGCAATTATTTGCAACATTATTATATAGCGTGTTGCAAGTATCTTTATTTTCTTCCTCGCTGCGCTCTATACTTTGATATCGAACACGGTTGATTAGGTTTTTACAAAATCCAAGTTTCAGGCATTGCAGAAATCGTTTTGCGGTCCGAAATATCGGGAACGCAATCATTCGGGTTTCCTCTCGAAATAGGCGACCTACAAAGGGCTCCTAGTTTCGCAACGCGTTCTCGAACTCTGAGCCAGAGCATCGCTACATTGTGTACTTCTCGCAAAAGCTAGTCAACGTTTCGGCCACGAGAAATAAGCCGCGAAAATACGCACAATTAAAGTTTATTATGACAAACGCCGATCTATATATTCTCTCGTACGTTATGTAACGGCGGACGCATAGGCTACTCGCACATGCGTTTTTTTTGAGTTGCTTGACTTCATATCGTTTGCCAGCAACCTTGTCGAGAGCGCTGCGTCAATGAAGATTCAAATTGATCGATCACTTGCGGCTCACTTGTTTTGCATCACGATGGAAACAGAATTATCGTTTCTACATTTTAAAATCCGTATGACCCACATCTTTCGTTTCTGACGAACCGCATTACTTTCGATTTAATATTTAAATGCCGTGAGTATTCTACATAATGGTTAATCTTAGATTGCAATATATTTTTATACCATGGCCATGTTTAAAAAGAAAAAGAGAGATGATGTCGCTTATGAAAAGAAAGATGTGAAAAATTAATTATGCGCTAATTATTTATGGATATAAGATGGTTTAATATTATTATCATTCTTACAAAATTATTCTTAAAATATCTTTTAGAAGAGATTTTGAAATTAAATTTATTCGACTAATGACTCGATCAGTAAGATTCGAGATTGGCCAAACTCCAACCGCTCTGGTTGCTGCTATTTTCCTCCATCACGACGTCCATTCGACGGAGTTGTTCGGCAGCTTGCGTGTCAAAAAGAACGTTTTCCGAGTTTATAAGCAAATTGCGATCAGTGATATATCGCGACGAGTAGTACATACTATTCACTATTGGTAATCACCAAAAATAAAGAGCTGTGAAAACTGGCGACGTTTGACGTAAGATAAATGAGACCGTGCCGATTACGACATCGTTTTTTTTACGTTTCCGCTCAACGATAAGGTATTCGGTTCATATACGATTTAATTATTTTCGATTGTTGCGGACAAAAGAAGTAACAGTTGTGGGATTATTTTTACGTAATGACTCATTGTTCGATGGATATATTTATGTCATACGTTCATTGATAAGTTTGAGACGTGGGTCATTGTCTCGGAGGTTAATTGCGCAACTTATTTGGCATGTAGCTTCTCACTTTGGCGAATCATAAATCGCGAAAGCCGCGAAACGCTTATAATTGTCTATGTGTATTCAATGGATTGCCGCCAGTTCGGTTTTACGTAATTTTCGAATTTCGGGATTGGATTCCTTGGAAACAGCAGAAATTGGAGTCGGTTGGCATTGGTAAGAAGGTCCCTTAATGACGAAAGTGGAAGGACAGAGACGGGTTCGGCCAACGCCGGATGTGAGATTATGTACTTAAGCATAGGAAGGGAAGCGAGAAGGCCCAAGGGCCCGGCCAGACTTAAAGGATTTCTCGAGAAACGGGAAGCTGTTCTCAGCAAATGGCGAGATGGTATGGTATTTGCTTGCAGTATTGTTTTCGAGTCTTTGCACATTTCGTTAATTGTTTTTTTCTTTAGATCAACGATTCTATATTTTAAAAAAACAAACGATTCTATATTTAAAAAAACCAATCAATTAAGAAATAAATGAAGTAAAGAATTGCTTTGTTAGCAAAATATATAAAATAGAAAATAAAACTTAATAATAAAATTATATTTAGAATTTAAATAATGAAGTCAGCGTAAAAACTTAAATAAAGATAATATTAGAATATAGAATTTAGAATTATAGAAATTTTTATTGCCATAAAATTAATTAAAAAATTGTTTTCTTTACCAAATAATCGCACACACATCGATGTAATCTGCAGTAGGTAACTATAGTAAATATCGATAACTCCGGTCTGCAACACTTACCTTCTTGTTACACGCGATTGCCAATATGTGGCAGCACGTGCTCTGTTGAGAAAAGTTTTTTTTTTATGACAGATTTATTGAAGAATTATTATTATGAACACAACATATATAAATATTCATCCGGTTAGTTGAAAAAAATGCACAGGAAAATTTTTTTCAATTTTTATACTTTACATTCTTTAATAAGACTGTCTATTTTGAGTCTAACGTATCAAACTCATATAAAAATTGAATATAAAAATAATTACGCGAAAACTTTCATTCGTACGAATGTACAAAGATTGATTTGTTATCCATTATTTAGATAAATCACGTTGGAAGAACAGTTCAATCCGTACATTTTTAGAAACAATTACGTTTCTTCTCGACGTGCCGTGTATGTAATTCTATAATTCCCGGTTATAAATCTGCCGAGTTCTGCGATCCGGTTTCCACGATTCAATTCAAATGAAAGATTGTTGAGAAAACCTGTTGTTTTTATTAATGAAATCTGGGAAATTTTCGTGAAAAACGCGCGCGACCGCAGCAGCATCTCGTTCATTTACCGAGCAAAACACTCACGAGACGGCCTAATCTGCGCATCATCGCGATTATGTGCTAAAACGCGCGTGATAATTCGATGCAGCACGATTATTATTACTTCGTGGGTCATCTCTGTCTCACGAGCGAGAGCAGCATCAAAAGTACAAAGTTCACGCGAACCGAGTCTCGTTTCCCGGTGTGGCAGCATCCACCAGTTGCAAAACTGCGCCGGCGCTGCACAGATTGCACTTTTTTGCGAAAGAAGCACACTCAGCACACTGCATGTTTTTCTTAATCGACGCGTTCCTATTGCTATGGGATGTACGGGAATCTTTTGAGAAACACGTCAGGTTAGTACAATAATGGTTGCTTTTATCGTCGCTCTGAGCGACTTGGCGATGTACTGCGCATTAATTTCATTGTGTGTCATTTTTGTGACGATCGTAATGATTATTTCTCCAAATTTTCGGAATAAAAAAAAATTAATTAACAATTTTTAGCTTGTTAGTTTCAAATATTTTAGCGTTAATATTCGTCGAATTTAATTTGTTTACTAATGTATGGAAAAGTAGAAAATCAAGTAATTGCGACGTGACAATGTTTTCTCAGGTTCCCGATAAAAAATTCCGCTCCGAGGTTTTAAAAACTTTTTTGGTTGAATGGAAAACACTCTGTAATCATCTTCGAGACGCACATCTGTATGCGCTCCGTGCAAAACGCATTGCTGATGCGCGTTTGTCTTTCCTCGAAAGGTTCCTCACTTGCGGTTAGCCGCGGATTCCTCTTCTCTTCTTATTGTGCTGCATATGATTTTTTTTTTTTTTTTTTTTTTTTTTTTTTTTTTTTTTTGTCATACCGGTCACGCGCGCTTACCTTACCTCCCAAGTGGCTGATTTTTAGCGCGTGATGTAATACAACGCGCGTGATGGATTCAAATACCTTTATGGTGTGATGTACATAAAAGAAGGAAAATAATGTTTATATTATATATAAGAATATTTTTATTTATATTACTCATTATGCATGCATACTTGTTCTGCCGTCCTTAAGGTAGTACTTCCACGAAATGATTTTCTTACAAATGTGCTAAAATTTTGAATGCAAATAAAGTTAAGTGCTCTTTATGTTGTTA